>CAAHFI011680845.1:0-10079 GCA_900893395.1 Euglena gracilis
TCCACCTCTGTTGATGGCCCATTTCCGGAGTTCATGTTGAAGCGGGCGCGGTACAGCAACCGCTTTGTAACTCGTCATGGGGTGTTGTTGAGGGCCTTTTTTTTTAAACATTCGGCTCTCTCCAGGCAAGCGATATGTAACAGATTGTTATTGTAAGAACAATGTGAATTTTTATATCAGCAGTGAAGGATACCTCCTTTCTGAAGCGGTTTTTTTTGACCTGGGTTTGTTAGTAAAAAATAAGTATAATATATATATATATATATATATAGTAAGTATATATAACATATATTTCTCTAAATATAAGTATTTGGTCCCTTGGGCATTTGCCACCATTTGTAAAATTGATTTGAAGGAGGCCTAACTCGCATAGCTTTTGATTTTTATTGATTGTATTGTTCATGCTCGCATTTTTCTTTGCTTTTTATGAAACCCGGTGGTGAGACCCACCTTTTTGTCCCTTTGGTTCCAGGGACCCTCCACAGTGGGACTTGCATCATTTGCCAATGTTGGGACCCAGGGAACAGGCTCAATTTTGGCGTTTTTTTTAGGCCATGTTGAAAAAAATTCAGAACCCTGGGTTTCAACTCTGGGGGACATGAGAAAAAAAAAGACCCGAAACCCCCATTGCCGATCCCACGTTTTTAAAGCTCCGACTCTGTACCCCAGATGGTGTTCTACAGGCCGGGTGAAATTTGGCCTTTTCTGTTGCTTTTTCAGGCTCTGTGAAACGTGCGTGAAGGATGATTGCCTGCTGAGTCGCCCAGAGGTTGGACAACATGCATGCGGTGCGGAAAAAAATGCCTGAAAACCCGGCATGCCAGAGAGTTGTGATCCTGCAAGGTTGAAGCGGGAGGAGCGAAACAGTGGGGAACCACCTGGACCCAGGTGGAGGGGTTGAGGGGATTGAGGTGAAGCCCATTGTCATGTCTGGTGAGTAACTCCAGCCCCCACACCTCCAGGCACGGGCATAGAAAGCAGATGATTATGGACTTAGGCGGCCGGATTCGCATTTAAGCTTTTTTATGTTGATTTGCGCACTTGCGCAAATCCCCGAATTTTGTCACTTGGGCTGTATGGCTCCGGGGGGTTTGAAAAACACGGTGACAAGAGAGTGCAAAAAATGAGCAAAATTCTGTTTTTGGCTGTGAGACCCCTGGGACTTTGGCCAAAACTGGTGTTTTTGGGGGGGTCCGGAAATTGGCTCCGCACGTCGAAACCCCCGGGACCTTCCCGGCCAAGAGGGAAAAAATGACAAAAAAGCGACATAGGAATGGGACCTTTGCTGCCCTTGTTGCTCCTGTTGGCTGTTTTCCTGGGTGGGCCCGAATTTCCCGGCGGTGTGCGTCCTGGGTGTTTGCTGGACTGCTTCGCTTGCGGCGCCTTGGTGTGGTGTTTTTGGGTTGTTTGTTAAAGCGCGGGGAGTATGGGTGCGGTGTGACCAAGCTGGCGGGAAGGACGCGGGGAAAGGAAGGTAAGTATGGGGTGTTTGCCATGGAATGCGCAGGGGGGAAGAAAAAGGGTCCTCAGGGAATGAAAGGGACGGGTGTCTCCCACCCAATTTATACCTGTGATCTGCACGGCCAGTTGTGTGGCAAAGAACCCAGTGGAAGAAGCCCAACCCTTGAAAGATAAAATTGTGTTTATTTGCGCAATTGCGCGCACCAACATAATCATGTTTATTTGCGCATTTGCGCCAATAAACACAATTTTGTACTTCAAGTGCAGGGTTTTAGCTCCCATGAACTGATGCCATCGGTAAACGGCGTGACAAAGGGGCCGTGACAGTGCGGATCAGCGTGCCATCAAGAAACATAATTTGGCGGGTTTGTCACAACGGTTGTCGACGGCGTTAGCTTATGGGCGCAAATGCACACACCAACAAAACTACGTTTATGCACGCATTTGTGCACACCAGCACAATTTGTGTTGGTGGGCGCAAATGTGCAAATGAACCCAAAGAAGAAGGGTGCAACGGAAAGCACCAGCAGCAGATGTGGTTTATATGTGCATTTGCGCATCACGCTGTTTGTGGGCGCAAATGCACAAATGAACCACATGAATAAATTTGCGCAATCTGCATCTGGTTCATTTGTGCATTTGCGCCCACAAACGGCGTGATGCACCGCAAATGCGCAAATGAACCACCAATGGAGGAGTAAAAAGCAGCTTCGTTTTGCGCTCCAACGGCTACCCTTAGTGGCTTCTGAATGGGTTCAACCCAAATGACCACACCGTCTCCTCCGGCACATCGTATTTTGGTGCCGTTTCTGGTCCATTGACAGGTCCCACAAAACATGGAGACAGAGATCTCCTGGTGGGTGTACAGCTACCCGATAACGGCAGACGTCCACTGGCACCGATTTTAGGATCCCAAGGGCCCTGCAACTGGCCTGCGACTTGGCCTCCGCTGCTGCAGCCACATCAACTGCTGATGCTTCAGCACCCACCAGACCGGAATTGTCCTCCCCGGTGCAACAACACCCAGCGAAGCGGCCACGTTATTCACCTCAACTGGGGCGAGAGACTGGGGGGACGACGTGGTGCCAGTGCATGGCAACCGGCAGCCAGAGAGAGGTAGCCCTCATACACCCGTTACTTTGGGTGCAAGGAAGTGGTGAACCTTTACCACTCGATTGGTTGCATGAAAGCGGTGGGACCCACTCCCCTCAATTTATGCACAAAAACTGGTTTGTTTTACATTTTTTAAGGGGAAAACAGTGGAGAATAACCAGAAAACGGACTCCGGCCTGATGCATCCCGGGTGTTTCAGGTGCCAAATTTTGACTTCTTGTAACGCAATACTGTTGCCGAAAAGGTGTCGAACAGTCACATGTTGTTGCACGTCATCAATTCATTATGATTAATTACCAAAAGGATGAGGCCAAAAAAACCGATCGTGCGGGCCGGGGAACAGCAGTGCAAATGTACACAAGTAAGGCAGGCAAATTTTGGACAGTCAGATGCCATGTTTAAATGAATATTACACACTGCCTCTCACCGCAAATTTCATCACCACATATTTGTTGTGCAAGTCAATGGTTGGCGTGAGGAATTGCGTTCGCCAGCCGTCACGGACGAGATGGTGTTGCACAACTGATGTGTGTTGGTGCGCGCATTTGCGGACACAAACAACCTTTCCTTGTGCGCTAAGGCTCGCTCAAACACACTATTTTGAAGCTTTTTATTAAATGTTTGTGCACGCACTTGGGCAAATGCGCAAACAAACGTTATTGTGTTTATTTGCGCAAATGCGCACACCAACACGCCTATCACGCCTCGTAGGGTCATGGACCCATCAGTGTGCTTTAACACAGACATGTTGTTCGTTGCCTTCCATTGCACAAGCCATCCGCATACCAGTTTCCTCAGGGTGTTGATTTGCACATTTGCGCACACCAACAAAATTTGTTTGTGGGCACATCCAGCCAGCAGCTCGTTTCCAGCAAGCAGTCTTTTTTGTCCAGCCAGAGGCTGGACCCTGGGGGGGGGGGTGCTTAAGAAATCCCCTGTTTGGGTCGTTGGGTGGCTGCGCCGGCCGTGTCCCAACCAAACCAAATTTCAGGGTTTCAAAAGCGAAAGTGGTTGGACCAAGGCCGGCTGCAGCCCAACTAAAAATGACAATGGGGTTCCCAAAAATGACAACAAAGTGGCCAAAGTGGCCAAGAATGCTTAGAAGTGGTCAAAAATGATCAAATGTGGCCAAAAATGACCAAAAAGCTCAAAAAATGGTCATATTTCTGCCCCCCGTCTGACGACCCCCCGCCCCGGTCGGAGACAAACATTGGCTGTTTTAGCGACCGCCCGCCAGTGGGAGACAAATACTGTGGGAGGGGAGCAACATGAACCCCAAAAAACGTCATGCAAAAAACCCACAGGAATTACATATGTTATGAGTTACATATAATATGTATGTGTGTATACATGATATGATAATATATGTTAATATGTGTATGTATTATATATGTGTATATATGGCAGGTGAGAATTTTTGTACCCCCCGGGAGGGGGGTACTAAAGTTCACCCCACAATACCCCGCGATGGCCACGGGGTACACCCTGGGGTCAGTGAAAGGCGTAGGGTCAGCGTTCGGACCGGCCGGCCGGATCTTCGCCTGCACGAGCGGGGGCGACGCGCGGGCATCCTCTCCCCGAAATCCAGGCCCGCACAATTTCCCAAGGGCGGCAAGGGAAAAAAATAGATAAAGGCCGCCTGTATGTATAAACCCTATAAACCCTATTTCCACCTCAGCGTGCAGCACCAGAGAAATTTTTTTTCTCCAGTCCCTGGGACCCCGGTCAAAATAGTTGCTTTTTTCTCCTGGCTGCCTTTTGGCACCCCCAGGTCTTTACGCAAGAGCCTGCTCCATGCTCGCTGATATTTCGTAAGTGTGGAGGCAGGCAGGAGACCATTCCCAGTGAGGACCTGTCTTCTGCCTTTCTGTGCTCACTGACTGGTTTGGAGACAGCTCCTCTTGACAGGTGTGATGATCTGAAGGTCTTCTGAGGCGAGACGTTGTTGCCTCCTCGTAAACCTGACTTGTCATTGGGGCCTTCCCAGAAAGCTGTCACGCACGATTGCAACGGGTGGTTTGTCAGGTGAAAACGTCCCAGATGCGGCATATTTTTCGGATTCTCCCCCCACCCCCATGGCACCTGTCATCTGGATGTCTGGAAATGTTCAAGGCCCCTGGTCCAAATTAAATGCAGCTCCTACCCCTGCCCTGGAAGTTGTCATCTGGCAAGTCTGCAGGCGCAATGGACCCTGATTGGTTTTTCCTGTCGGACCCTGCAGTTTCCCATTGGGCTTTCACAGGGAAACTCGGTAGATTTTAAGGTGCCACCTGACAATTTCCCCATGATGATAGCCCAGGGTCCACAAATCCGATTGAGGCTTTGTGCAGTCTTTCCCACCAAAACAGCCAAGGCTTTAAAAAGCCCCTGGCGTTGTTTGAACGCAACAAGCAGAGTGGGCAGATTAGCTACCTGTGACCAGCGCAGATCGCCACGATGCGTGTTGGCCCATTCTGCGTTTTGTGTCTCTCCTTCGTGTTGAAGGGCCGGAAGTAGGCTTCTTTTTTTAAGTCAGAAGCCCCCTTCCCTGGGGGGTGGGGGGTGGGGGCGGGTCCAAGGCCGGACCCCCCCTCCGCCGTATGGGCCGGAGGTCCAGGTATGGGTTTCGGAGTGAAGCGTCGAAATTTTTTGGGAAAATGCTCTCGGATGGCCTGATTTTTTGGGGGGTCCCTCCCTGTCCCACGCTGGGCTGGGTGGGTGGGGGACCCCCCTTCCCCCGGGGGTCTTACCCCCCCCCCACTTGTCCAAACGACCGGCCTTGTCCAACGACCACCCCCCCGGTCAGTAGCAATTTTTTTCCAGGGGATCTTTTTTTCGAGACGTTCACGTTCTTACCTCCAGCCTTTTCTTACGAGTTTACCAGCACATACAGCAATCTATGTGTTGGTGCCTTGTTGATTGCCGCATGTTTCTCCCTTTTTCATCATGAATCTGAGAGTTGTGGCCATTTCAGGCAAAGGAAACTTTTATCTTCACTTTGGGGTGAAGTGGGAGAAAAAATTTGACCCTGGTCTTGTCTAACGACTGCCCCCACGGTCAGTAGAGTTAATTAGCGGTCATTGGACGGGGGGGGGGGGTAAAAAGAAGGCTGGCTGGAAGGTGTTTGTTTGGGGGTTTTGTTCCGGGGTTTGTTATTGTCCAAACTGCTCAGCAACAAATGTGATCGTTCTGGGATCTGCTCTTTTGGACTCTTATGCCAGTATGCAATTTCTCGCAGAAAATTTCGGGACACAGTTTGGTGCAATATTGTTGCCTCCCCCGGCTCCCCCCCCCGACCATTTTGAATTTTACCGACTTCCACCCCAAGGCAGATAACTAACAGTGGTTTCCGCGCGCAGGAACGCAGGTCACTCGGCCTGCGCTGCCTGCACCCCAAGAAGACGAAACTGCGCAACCGCATCGGCACTGACGACCCCCTCTTCGTCGACTTCATCCAGCAGATGTTGCACCTTGCCCACCCCAGCTGTGACTTTGTTCGGGCTTCTTTATTTTTATCCCAATAGAAGCGCGGGTGCGTTTATAGCAGACCGTCGCCTCTTGCGAGGGGGGGTGCGCTTCTATTTGTGCCTCGCTTCCATTTGGGCCTCGCCAAATTGATTTTTTGTTGACTCCTTTTAGATAGATATCCCACCAAAATGGGGATGAGCACGAACCCTGCTGAAAAAATTGGGGTGTGCTGTTATTATTATCTGACAAGTGCGGTCGCTTGACAAGGGGGGAATAATAGGAGGGGCAACATGGCCTGAACATATGCAACACAAAAAAAAATGCGAAAAAATGCAAGATGCATTAAAAAATTTTTAGGAGCTCCCCGGGGCTGAATACGTTCTGCTGGAGAGGAGATAGAAAAGTTTTCCCTTCTCTGGTTTTTTTTTCACTTTTGCAACATTATTTGACATGCAACATGGCGCATGTAGTGCGACCGGAAATCACGATCACCGCGGAAATTTTTTTTATTACCGGTGCAACAAAAAAATTTTCTGTGTGCCGTGACCAACACGGCATTTTTTTTTCTGCGACTGCCACGGCATTTTAAATTTTTTTTCTGTCCCACAGATACCTTGGAGCTTGCTCAGCTATTCAGGTTCTGCAAAAAAAAAGAAAACTGAATTGAATCACCCACAATCATCCCACTGCCCCCCCTCTGAGGACACAGTTTCTCGGCCACTGTCCCCCACCTGTGTGACGCTTAGCAGTGGGGTGGCCCCGACCCCCACCGTCGGCCCACTGCCGAGGAGGCCCTCCAGCACCCCTTCCTGTCCCACAGGCAGGTGTCCGCAAGTGATTTTGTGGGTGATATGCCGTGTTTCTGGAGCAGCATATGAAGGTTTGCGCCTCAAATTCCAAAGGTGTTGATGCCAGAAGAATCAATGACACTCAATCGTATGCCGCTCAATCAATGCCAACGTTCAAAAGCATCTCCGGAGGCGACATCTCCCGCCCAATGTGGGCAATTTTTGGAAATTGCGTTCAGCTGTTGTGGATGCAAAGGAGAACAAAACAAAACTCTGAAAAGAAAACAGCAAAATGACAACTCTGAAGACCTCAGAGCAAACCAACAAATGGAAGAGATACAAAAAGAACAATGATAAGATATTATTTTCCCAATCACCTGCGGTTCAAGTTCGTCAAGGGATTGCAGCAGCCCTGCAGGGGGCCCACTTTTGTTTTCCAGCCAGCAGCTCCTAGCCGAGCTGACCCCCCCCACAATCGAGCAGAAAAACAGTTTGGCCAGCTTGGTGAAGCAGGGCTGGATTGAAAATTTTTTGAAAGGGGGTCAAAAATGGCCAAGAATGGGTTTCAAAAAGGATTTTTTGGGTTTTTTTCCCTCAAAATTTTGCTTTAAAAATAGAACACAGTTGTATTTGAGCTTTTTTTGCCAGTTTTGGGTCCCACCCGAGTTCAGCCGTCAGCTGGCCGGCTGGACTCTCCCCCAGTGCTTAAGAAATTCTGTCGATGACTTGTTTGGATAGTTTTCCACATGGGGGGGGGGGGTTGGTATCTGTATGGCCAGACAGGGCCCTTGCACCCCCAAGGACATGGAAAAAATAAAAACAACGCAATGAACAACAACTTCGAGCTTCGGAGTGCTTCAGAGAGCTTGCCAATTATCGTGGTTGTTATTTATTTCAGTTGTGTTTGTGTCATTTGTTGCTGTTGTTATTTGTCACAATCGTGGCAGTTATTTATTAGAGTTATTTTTATTATTGCATGCCTGTGTGGATTCAGCACAACCCAGCTGCCCCAGGTGGTTTTGATGCTTTTGAGCGCCCCCCCCCCCCAGGGCAGACTGGGGGACCCCTGCGCCCAACTACGGCCCCATCAACCCTAACTGACACTGACTGCCATCTGCTGCGCCCCACCCTGCGCAGCGGAGTGGGCGAGAGCTGCTGCTGCAACTCCCATCCCAGCGCTGTCCACCGCAACCAACCACTCCCCCACAGCAAGGATGCATTTTTTTCTTGCCTGCGGTTATTTGTGTTTGTGTTTTGTTTTGTGTTTTTTTTATCAGGGTTGAGGGCAGGGGTTTTCTTACCCCCCCCATGTCCAACGACTCCCCTACTGTCAGAAGCCACCTTTTCGGAGGTGTCTTTTGGCCAAATTTATCGTCCCGGTGCGAAGCGCCGGGGCGAAAACTTATTCGCCCACAATCGGCCAAAAATTGGTCAAAATGCCGTTTTTGGCAGTTTTGGGGGCAAATATTTGTCAAATTTTCAGCAAAAAAAAAGCGCCGGATGGAAAATTTTGGTCTTTAGGGGGGGGTCCTGCCCCCCCCCCCCCAGTCGAAGGACAGAGGTTAACGGTCGTGGACATGGGTAAGCCGGAGGGGATGCTGTCCCCCCGGGGGGGGGATCCAGCCAGCATCTTTTTCCAGCTAGCACCTCCAAGCCGGGCTGCGAACGCCCCCAGGGGGGATGTCACTGAAAAAGTTCGGTCCGGCCCAGCAAAGCTGGGCCGGACCGGAAAACTGGTCAACAACTGCCCAAAAATGGCATTTTTGGGGGTTTTTAGGTTTCACCTCCTAATTTTGGTTGACCCAGCTGCCAATCCAGCTGGATTTGGGTTTTTGAGGGCATTTTTTGGGGGTGCCAGGTCCAGCACCGCACCTTTTCCAGCTCCGCACCTTTTCCAGCTGGCCCGTGGGAGCCTTCCCCTGCGGTTCTTAAGAAAACCCCTGGTTAAGGGTCAGGGGGTTGGGGTTCGGGTTGGGGTTACCGGGGGCTCTTAAGATGATCCCTGGTTGAGGGCATGTTGTTTGGCAAACCTGGAGTTGAGCAATGAAGGGGAAGAAAGGAACTAAATCTTTTGTATCCTACCCTTGCCAGGGTTGCCCACGTCTTGTGATCAGCATTGAAGAAATTTTTTCATGAAAACTTTTGTGAATTTTCCATGCCTGCATAATGTTCGAGAAGTCCTGGAAAAAAACCGCCCTTGGCAGGACTGAAAAAAACACCCACGTCTGGTTTACAAGTACCTCCCTTCTTTGATAAGAACTGGAAAACATGGTCAGAACCAGGGCGGTGGTGCTTGGACAGGGGGGGATTTGACTGCGAAAAAAATCCGGCGCTTCATGCTGAAAAGGGAAAAAAATCTCTTTATTTTGGAGGTCCACTGCTGAAGTTATTTGCTGACGAACAAATTTGTTTACAAAAGTCAATACTGTTTCAACCAATCAGGCTTCAGAAGTTTCTAAAAATTCGAAAACTTCATAAATTTCTCTTAAAAACGCACACAAAACAAGCCTCCGAGAAGATGATTTTAAAAAATTTGGGCAAGCATCAGGGGGGGTGGTGCGTAGACAAGCATGGTTCTTGTATTGTGTCGCTGAGCATCTTTAAAACGGCGCAAAAACGTCAAACATCATTATCTGAGATATGGTCAGTTAAATTTCTTTGTCACAGTTCAAACGTGTGTGGGCTCTTTCGACAATTTTTTTTCTCGCTCTGGAGTGCCCATGGTGTGTCTCAAAATGCATCTGTCTGCCGTTGCAGTGCTGCCCCAAACCCTCTTTGTAATTTTTCTTTGTGCTGTGGCACCTGCACTGGCCACCAATGACACTGCACCATTTTCAGCATTTTGCCAACATTTTGCGTAAAAAGTGCCCTACAATGCATCCTTGGCCCAGTTTTGGGTGTTTTTTTTTTGGCCCAGTGCTGTTCTCCGGGCCGATCGGTCATGTGCAGGGGGGCGGTATCTTCCCCCCTACTTGGTCATCGAGGGGGTTCCGGCCCTAAAATTGCGCCCCTGCAGCACGGTTTGCCTGGATATTGACCAGACCCCAGTGCTGTGTTGAGGCTTTGGACCCTGGAGGGGAGCGGGAGGGGCCCCAGGATGTGGTGGTGCCGGGGCCAAATGCTGTCTCAGTGTCATAACCCCCCCAAAATAAGACCAGGTTTTGAACAGCGCTGAGCTCTTTATAAGCGCGCCCCCACCCCTGCATTGACCCCGGCCCGGCCGCCCGGCCGGTGGCGTGGCGGCCCGGCTGCCCAGCGGCCCGGCCGGCG
>CAAHFI011683299.1:0-14005 GCA_900893395.1 Euglena gracilis
TGTCAGGCTCAAACTTTTATGCACCAACTGAAGTCCTCCATGACCCCAGGACCTCCTGCCAGGCGGTGGCTTTTGAACGGGCTGGAACTGGGGAAAGGCATTTTTGACACTCTGCTGGGTTTTTTTTTTGGATGGATTGTGCCACAAAATACACCCCCCCCCCACCAGGGTCGAGAAAAAGGGGACTCAAAAACGACCATTTTCAAAAAGAATTTGCAGTCCAGAGCACAACACAAATCCTCCTCCCCTCCAGTTGATAAAGGCTCGAGGCGTGAAAGCGAAGGCAAATTTTGGTTTCGTGAGGTTTAGGGCAAAGGGGGTCGAAACCCTCCTCCCACTATCATTTCCCGGGACAAATGGGGGTGGGGTTCTGATTGATTATTCATTATTTTATTGTTTTTATTTTTTTATTATTTTCTCATCTGCTTGGCCAAAGTGTGGGTCTTTGTTCTCACAACACATTCCCATTCAGCAGTCGACAAGGGAAGTGATGGGAACCCCTTCAGATGTCCCCCACTGTGCCACTCCTTGACAAGGACCTTTCACACTGTGTTTCCTGAGGTCGCCATGGAAGGTGTCCTCTCCTGCCCTCCTCTGAGAAACACACGCATCAAAGGGATTTACCAACTCGCTGAGGATGCAGAGGGTGGGATCAGGCTGTGTTTTAGTCGGATGCCGACCCCACCCCGGGGGGGTGCCTGCCTGGGCAGGCACCCCCAAGGCACTCCAAATCCGACCCCCCCCGGGGGGGGCAGTGCCTGCCTGGGCAGGCACTCATAGGCACTCCGGACCCCCCCCTCCCCAAGGGGTTGGTAAAAAACAGCCTGGGTGGGATCAGACAAGAAAAAGGAAGCAGATCGGTTTTCCACATTTTGCGGGGTCAATGCGTCCAAGAAACTCCGACACATTTACACCGTGACACAGGCAGCCAATGCAGACAACCATGTATTCATTCCTGCTTGTGATTGGTTGATTGTACATTAGCAACTGTGACAGACTGAATTTTGCCTGGTACCGACCGCACCCCAGAGCAGGCACTCCAGGGCAAGGTCCACCCCCCGGGGGGGGGTGACATGGCCAAAAGTGCCTGGGCACTTGGCCAAGGCACTTCTTGTGCTGAAGGTGCCGGAAGCCCAGAAAGGGCCGTTTTCGGACAATTTTTTGGCTCACGACCAGGCAGGCACCGACTCCGGGGGGGGGGGGTTCAGTGCCTGCCTGCCCAGGCACTCCAGGGCACTCTGAGACCTCTTTCCCGCCCAGGGTTGTCAATTCAAGCCTGGCTGGGTATCCAAGTTTTTTTTAACCCTCAAAACCTGCCAAAATAGCCCATTTGCTTTTATTTGGAACAAAACAGCCCAAAAAAGCACAGTAAGACCTGAGTTGTCACCTGGGCACACAGCGCCGGATGTTTTTTTTCCAGTCAAGGTCCCAGGACCCCCCGGGGGGTTCCTAGCCAGTGGTCTTTTTTTGTGGCTGGTAAATGGCTAGCTACCAGACCAGCCTTCTTTTTAACCCAGAAGCCCCCCCCCCCCCAGGGGTGGGTGGGTGGCTGTGTCTGGCCCGGATTCCCAGGTTTGGGTTTTTTTTTGGAAAATGCCGTCCCCTGGGGGTCCCACACCAGGCTGGGTGGGTGGGGGGGGACCCTCGGGGGAGTGTTAAAAAAAAAGAAGCCTGTAGTTGACTCCTAAAGCAGAAGCCTGATTGGGATGCGATGGACACCAACAGAGATGCTTTTTCCCCTAGGTTCCACGGGTGTAGGGTATATTGGGTTTCCCCTGGCTTAGTCGATCGACAACTAGCCCTCCCTCCAAATAACCTGGCGGGGTGCCAGGTTATTGGTACCGACTTTTGGCCCTGCTCTCCCCCACCAGGTTATTTGGGCCTTTTTTTCAGCGTCATAAAGGAATTTTGCCTTAAAAAGGGGGGTGCCAAGGTACTGGAACCATCTTTTTTGCCCCTCCCCGCAAAGTTATTCAGCCACTGCCAGGAGCAAGGGCCCACCAGGTTATTTTGGGGGGGGGCTTTAGGTCAACTGGTGACCGACTTGTCCATTGTCGGTCGACCGATTTTCAATTGCTTTTGTGTGCAACTATTCGGAGGACCCCAAAATAAACCCTTGTGTTGCCTTGTTTTGCATACGTTGTTTTCTTACGTATCGGTAAATGCCATAATGCGCGGCTGAAAGAATAATTGGGCTGGTCAGTTAACACGCTGGTCATTCTGGACAAAAGTATCTGACCTCCAAACAGGCGGGTAATGAAGGTGTCATTCATTTTTGGGCAAACACAAGAGTGGTTTCAACAGTGTCAATTTGTGGCAATTCCAATGATCGTCTCCCACCCCTCTCTTGTTTCAAATTTGTTGTTTATTGTGTTGCCTTGGGATTCATAGCGCTTCTTTGATTTAGAGGTCCCAAATTCCATTTAATCAGATTTGTGGCACCTCACTGCTGCAAATGTTCAAAAAGAATTTTGGTGTGTTTATTGCACATGGCACATTCTTCTTTCAACCATGGAAAGCAATTTTTTTTAACGAAAATCCCCACACCCCACACCTGCCCCAGAGCTGGAGTTGTTGGGCTGGCTGCTGCAGTTCTCGCCTCAACGCCGATGCTCTGCAGAAGAGGCCCTTGGCCACCGCTGGCTGGCGGACTACGAGGACATCTTCCCGGTGCCCCCCCCCCCACCTTGCAAATTGTGTGTCATCTAGGCCGCTGATAACTGCGTTATTAACTGCGCTTTTTTTTTTCATTTGGGGGTTTTTTGGCCTAAATTTTTCTTTCTTTTTTTATCCTCAGCTCTTTAATGTGAATCCTTTTTTTTAAACATGCGAAAACGCAGGTTGAAGAAAATTTTTGAGAGGGTGCATATTCTTGCTGACACCAGGGTCCCTAAACTCCTAAACTTGGACCTCTTTTTCTCTCCACAAAAATTGCCTTGCACACCTGGAGATGGAAAGGGCGGATTGCTCCAATCACCCCCGAGGTGGTGTTTGCATATCTTCATTAACGGTTCCGCATCCCCCCCCCCCAATGCCAGGTGAAGTGCGACGTGCCTCCGTTCGATGCGTCGTTCGAGGACACGACCGACCTGCCAGGCATCCTGGGTGTGCCGGCCCCTGCCATCCCGGGGTGGCGGGCGGCGGTTTTGCCTATTTGTTGGGCCCCAGAGAAACGGCGGATGGCTTTCTCGCCGTGTTCCATTCCGTGTTGACCCGCAGGCGAGTTGGACCGGGAGTTGCAGGCGTACATTGCCGCCCCGACAGACGGTGTGGTCCACCACCCCTGCAACTGTGGAGCATGTGTACACAGCATAGAAGAGAGAACACAGAGTGGACAACGTGACGCGACGTGATGCGATGTGACGTGACGTGACGTGACGTGGTGTACAATGCTAGTGACCCCACGGCGGAGCCCTGGCAGATGACGACTCCACCCGGCCCACCCTCTCGATGGGCGTGTGATGTTTTCACAGACCCCCTTGTTCGGTTGTTCCCCCCCCCCCACCTCCTGGATCGGACGGTGGTCCGCACCGACCCCAGACAACCAGAAACCCTCAAAAGGTCAATTTTTTTTCTTTAGTCCTTTGCCCAAGAAGCGCCAAATCGGAACTTTGGCTAATTCGGGGTCAAAATTATTCGGTCACCTGGACCGCGACACTGAGAGGACACAAGAGGGGCGGTGTGCCCTCCATCGCCCCCCTGCTGCCCGGGGGGGGGACGGTCCGACCCCGCCACCAGCCTCTTTATCGAACCCTGCCGTCACCCAAAAGGGCTCCTTTGAGGCCAATCCAGTGATGCTGTCCCTGCCCTTGCCTTGCCAGGTGTCGAAGCACGGGTTGTCAGCGCCCAAGAATCCGGCGGCTCGGCCAGCCCTTTCCTCGCTCGTTCATTTCTGTTGCCCTGATGTGAGCCGGAAAGGCTTGCGCGTCGCGTTTCGGCGCAATTCTGCGTGAAATGGGGTGGTGTGCATGTCGTGCTCGCCACGGCAAGGGGTTGTTCTCTCAGTCAGCGCCTGCCGAAGCCCGACTGGGTGATGCTGTCCCCTGCAAGTTCCCAGCGTTCCCCGGGGGACGGAATGCAGACCAGTGATTGACAACTTGGCTGCTGTCTATTTCTGTCTCACCCCAATATTTGCTGACAGGCCGTGGAAACCACCGGTTGCTTTTGTGCCCGTACCCCAAGGCCAGCAAGGAAGGGACGCCGAGGGGAAGCGCAAAGACAAAGAACGAGGCCATGCCTTGTTCGCCTTTCCGTGCCTCAGAGTTTCCCCAAAATTTAGGTTTTTTGCCATAAACAAAAACAAAGGGATGGAAAGGTGGCGCAGCTACGGCAGAAAGTGTTCGAGGCACATGGCGGATGCCGCCGGAGGCTCCAAAAATATCCCCCAAATTGCACACGCGGCGGTAGAACGCAGCCGGAAAGCCCCCAGAGCTTAAAAATGCCTTGTGCTGGCCTGCTCGGCTCGCAAAACGTGGGTCCCCTTTTTTCGGCTCGTGGGTGCCCGGCGCCGAGGAGCTTCGTCATCGGCGCTGTTTGGGTTTTAGCGCGTTGGCGCGGAGCTGCTTAGCGCCTTTTTCCGCCGGAGTTTTTCAGACCCCAAACAAACCCTTTTGGCAAGAGAAGAGAGAGCCCCAAATTGCAATTTAAAAGAGGCTCCGTGCTTCAGACCTTAAAAAGGGAGCAGCCGAAGCAGCTGGGCAGCCTGAAGACGCTGACCGCCCGTTGCGAACCGTGGTTTTCCCTTCCCCGCCAGAATAAAAAATCAAAAAAAAACAGCACAGTGACGGCCACGGACCTTGGCAGGTGGTGGCAAGCTGAAGACAGGAGCCCCAAAGGACTCACCTTGGACGGAAAAATTTAATCCATCGAATTTAAAATTCCCACCAGAAACGGGCCCGTAATTTAGTCCCTCACACGCTAATAATGGGCGGCAAAAGCCTCCACCCACGGACCAATTTTCACAAAATTGTTGGGCAGAAAGGCCCAACTTTTTGAGTAAACCAAATCGTTTCCCTCTGGTGGAGTGGGGCCCCAAACCTTGGGGATACACCATGTTTGGGCATAAATTCTTTTGCTAGCGAAACAAAAGCGAATATGTAATTAAAGGTTGTTTTTAGTTAAATCTAAAGGGGGCCCCGGGGGTTACGTTAAACGGGTTTCAACCACATAAAACATTATGAAATGAAAGGACTAATCTGAGGAGACTGGGGAAGTGAAGCAAGTCTGCATCAGAAAATAAGTTGCGTGCGCGATGTACATATCAGAGGAAAATTAATCACCACCTGGGGGGTGCCATTTTCTCCCCCTGCAGTCTTGAACATGCCCCTGTGTGGGAGATTTTCAGGCACGGGGTTGTGAGTCAGGGGTGCTGAGTCTCAGAAGCAAGATTAGCCAACCCACTAGGAAATGTAACATATTCTGAATTGTCGCCACAGACCACTGTTTTTGTAACTCTGCTTACTCTGTTTTGTTACACTGTTTTCTTCTTGGTTCAAGATGGATTTATTTATCTGTGGATTCACTGGCTACTGTCGTCGAAATTGTTGAACTGCATTGCATTGCATTGAATTTGATTTTTCGGTTATTGGGGCCTTTTTTAAAATTTTGTTCAAGCACCTAGGTTTGAGAGTTTGAGGACCACCAGAAAACCCTTTTTCACTCCAACCCCCCCAAAAAAACAAAGAAAAATGAACTTTCGAAACAAGGCGCGAGGGATCGAAAAAACCCTGGGCAGGGTTAAAGATCATACGCAAAGGGGTGCCAACCACGACGAAACAGAAATTCGGCAGCCGGGCACACCAATGCAACAGGGTCCCTTTCATCTTTATTAATTGGGTCCACCAGGTGGCTGAATCCCAACATGGGTGACCATCAAACTTTGGTCGGGGAAATGTTTTCAATCTGTGGAGAAGGTATGTTACAATTTTCCAAGGTCCAAGCCCGTTTTTGATTCCTGAGTTTGGTGGGCTGAGATTCCACACCATGTTAGCACCAAAGTATGAGGGCTTTTGGGATCCACTCCGGACCCCTCCTGGCCCAAGACCCCTATGCCCACCGATATTTGCCGTATGGCGTACACAGCTTATTTTTTGTTCACGAACCCTCTATTTTTTACAGATTCTCAGTTTTGGCAGATATCAAAAGAGCAGTCAGTGTGTTTGGTAGGGAACCCCACATCAAAATTAAGCGTAAGGGCCAAAATTCCATAAGTGGGAAAGGGTTGGGTCCATACCCAAATGCCCACAAATAAGCCCCTTTCATTTGATGATGCCCTTTGTTGCTGCAACACGTTTGTTCGTCAGACCTGGGCCCCCTTCCAATTTCATTAAAACCCCCTTCAGGGCCATAAGTGCAGGACAACGTTGCTTCTATCACAAAAGAATTTTTGACCAAACATGGGGTGGGGGGCACACTCCACCAGAGGGTTTACAGAGTTGTTTGTTCAAAAAATTTAGGCCTTTCAAACCAAGAAGTCTTTGAAATTGGTCAGTGGAGTGGGGCGGAGGTGCCCAAGGTGCCTTAGAAAATGCCCTCCCCAATCTCAGTGCGCAATCGGGCCTCACAGGGGCAAAGTGCGGAGCCCGAGATGTCCCTTCCTCCCTGGTCGGTTTTTCTCGAGGGAGTACGAGTTCGGGGGGGGGGGGCATCTTGGTTTTGTGCCATCCATCCTTGCTTAGGGGGAGCTCTTCCCAGGACTTCTGGAACTCCCTTGCTGAGCACTGTGCCAAGATGGGGCACCACGTGCCAAATGTTGCCCCTGCCCCCCCCTCTGCCACAACCAAAAACACAAAAAAGAGGGTGAATATTTTTTTTAACGAGAAATGAAGCAGAAAAAAGCGTTTCTGCGATTGCACAAAAAAGGCCCTAAAAGGATTAAATGCGAAGTGGACAAAGGCAAAACGCGGAGCCCGAGGTGCCCCAGGTGCCCACGTTGCCCTCACGGGCTCATTCTCCAGCGGGCCATTTCAGCAGCCGGCCGCGGGCCCAATCAACCGTCAAGACGCCCGGCCCCCCCAGCAGGTCCATCCGAGCAGGGCCACCTCCGGCCCTCCATCCCCCAGCCGCAACATCCCCGGCGTGCCGCTGCTCAGCCGCACGTTGGATCGAACGCTGGCGGAGTCGCCGTCACCCAAAGACAGCAGCAGGGCCAGCCTTTAACCTTTTGCCCTCTGCTTCTGACTGGACGTGCGTGTGTGCGTGCATGAGTGTGTGCGTGTTGCGTGGTGCGTGCGTGCGTGCGTGCGTGCGGTCAAAATTACAGTCGACACCCATGCGCTAAGAAAGAATTCCCCCCCCCCCGCTTTTTTTACTTTCCCGCCTTTTTATTCTGCACTGCGGAGGTTGACATTTTCCCATCATTTCATCATTTGAAGTTGGATTTGGATTTGGAAAACCTCAGATTTGATGTTAATTCTGATGTATTTCCTTGGAACGAGTTCCTGATACTTTTCCGACAAGAATTTTTCCCAGCTGCTTTAAGCGGGCTATTTTTCCCCATGTTTTCAGGATTTGTCCAACGTTTTTCTTCGCAGAATTTTTCCCTGCCTTGTTCGCCTTTCCGTGCCTCAGAGTTTCCCCAAAATTTTAGGTTTTTTTTGCCATAAACAAAAAACAAAGGGATGGAAAGGTGGCGCAGCTACGGCAGAAAGTGTTCGAGGCACATGGGCGGATGCCGCCGGAGGCTCCAAAAATATCCCCCAAATTGCACACGCGGCGGTAGAACGCAGCCGGAAAGCCCCCAGAGCTTAAAAATGCCTTGTGCTGGCCTGCTCGGCTCGCAAACGTGGGTCCCCTTTTTCGGGCTCGTGGGTGCCCGGCGCCGAGGAGCTCGTCATCGGCGCTGTTTGGGTTTTAGCGCGTTTGGCGCGGAGCTGCTTAGCGCCTTTTTCCGCCCGAGTTTTCAGACCCCAAACAAACCCTTTGGCAAGAAGAAGAGAGGAGCCCCAAATTGCAATTTAAAAGAGGCTCCGTGCTTCAGACCTTAAAAAGGGAGCAGCCGAAGCAGCTGGGCAGCCTGAAGACGCTGACCGCCCGTTGCGAACCGTGGTTTTCCCTTCCCCGCCAGAATAAAAAATCAAAAAAAAACAGCACAGTGACGGCCACGGACCTTGGCAGGTGGTGGCAAGCTGAAGACAGGAGCCCCAAAGGACTCACGCTTGGACGGAAAAATTTAATCCATCGAATTTAAATTCCCACCAGAAACGGGCCCGTAATTTAGTCCCTCACACGCTAATAATGGGCGGCAAAAGCCTCCACCCCACGGACCAATTTCACAAAATTGTTGGGCAGAAAGGCCCAACTTTTGAGTAAACCAAATCGTTTCCCTCTGGTGGAGTGGGGCCCCAAACCTTGGGGATACACCATGTTTGGGCATAAATTCTTTTGCTAGCGAAACAAAAGCGAATATGTAATTAAAAGGTTGTTTTTAGTTAAATCTAAAGGGGGCCCCGGGGGTTACGTTAAACGGGTTTCAACCACATAAAACATTATGAAATGAAAGGGACTAATCTGAGGAGACTGGGGAAGTGAAGCAAGTCTGCATCAGAAAATAAGTTGCGTGCGCGATGTACATATATCAGAGGAAAATTAATCACCACCTGGGGGGTGCCATTTTCTCCCCCCTGCAGTCTTTGAACATGCCCCTGTGTGGGGAGATTTTCAGGCACGGGTTGTGAGTCAGGGTGCTGAGTCTCAGAAGCAAGATTAGCCAACCCACTAGGAAATGTAACATATTCTGAATTGTCGCCACAGACCACTGTTTTTGTAACTCTGCTTACTCTGTTTTGTTACACTGTTTTTCTTCTTGGTTCAAGATGGATTTATTTATCTGTGGATTCACTGGCTACTGTCGTCGAAATTGTTGAACTGCATTGCATTGCATTGAATTTGATTTTTCGGTTATTGGGGGCCTTTTTTAAAATTTTGTCAAGCACCTAGGTTTGAGAGTTTGAGGACCACCAGAAAACCCCTTTTTCACTCCAACCCCCCCAAAAAAACAAAGAAAAATGAACTTCGAAACAAGGCGCGAGGATCGAAAAAAACCCTGGGCAGGGTTAAAGATCATACGCAAAGGGTGCCAACCACGACGAAACAGAAATTCGGCAGCCGGGCACACCAATGCAACAGGGTCCCTTCATCTTTATTAATTGGGTCCACCAGGTGGCTGAATCCCAACATGGTGACCATCAAAACTTTGGTCCGGGGAAATGTTTTCAATCTGTGGAGAAGGTATGTTACAATTTTCCAAGGTCCAGCCCGTTTTTTGATTCCTGAGTTTGGTGGGCTGAGATTCCACACCATGTTAGCACCAAAGTATGAGGGCTTTTGGGATCCACTCCGGACCCCTCCTGGCCCAAGACCCCTATGCCCACCGATATTTGCCGTTATGGCGTACACAGCTTATTTTTGTTCACGACCATTCGGGCTCCGCACTGCGAGATGGTGAGGTCCTGCTTTCCTTGCCGGCTGTTCTGTTCTGGTGTGTTTGTGCGTGCGCGGGGGGTGCTTCTTACTGCTTTTTGTTGCCGGAGTTGGCTGATTCCTAATTCTGCCCTTCGACCTCAAGGAGAAAGAATTTTACTGCTACGAGTTCACTTGGAAAATATTTACAAGGAGCATTACATTCACCGAAGAACGGCGAATTATCAACTGGTGGATCAAAAGTTTTTGCTGACCTTCGACTTCCAGGAGGAAGAATTCAACTCTTCGAGTTCAACTGGAATTATCCCAGAAATATTTCAATTAAGAAGACAGCATCACACTGGACTTCCATGAAGAATGATCTGCAAAGAAATTCAAACTGCCAAGAAGAACTCCAACGAACTTCCAAGAAAACAGCTGGGGAAGGTGGACACACAGCAGCAGCTGCAGAAGGTGATGAGGCGGCAGCAGCACGTCAGTCCGTGGCCATCGCAACCCCCCCACCCCCCAGCAATTCAAAGTTTTCAGGATCCCCCACTCAAAATGATGGCCATGGACCATGGACAGCAGTGGTCAGGAAGAGAAGACAGAGGGGGACTACCATCACAGGTCCAACAGACTCCACCCCTTTTTCCCAATTCCTCCCCTCCAGGGGAAAAAGCAAAGGCTATGGCAGCCTCTCTGGAGATATCAGAAATCCAAAGGATTCAAATCAAACTCAAGGCTATGGCAGCCATCATTTAACAGGGCCTGGGGCCCAGAATCAAGGCTATGGCAGCCAGCATTCAAGAGGGCAGTGGGCCCAGTTGCAAGGCTATGGCAGCCTGTATCCCAACCTGGGAAGATCCCACTGGGGAAGGTATGTCCAACTTACCCCACAGCTCCCTCAATCAAAAACCCCTCAGGAGCTGCCCATCCAAGCAAGCAGCCCCCCCTTCAGGGGCAGGCCAATGGAGGCCATTATATCCAAGAGGCCAATGGAGGCCAGAGGGAAAATATCAAGGCCAATGGAGGCCATTTCAATCAAAATCAGGTGGCCATGGGAGGCCAATGCATTCAAGACCACAGCCCTTGGGGGGGAGGCCCAAGATTGGCTACACCAGGGCCCCCCAGAAGATAATCAGCCCACACCCCCAGCTGTATATGTACCTCCCCACTGCAGAAACAGACCTTCCCCCATCTTTCAAAAACAGGGGGAAAGCCTGTCTTTGAGCAGCCCTATGGCAGGGCCAGAGGTGACCCCAGTGATGGGGCAGCCAGAGAGGACCCCAGTGATGGGGCAGCCAGGGGGAAGGACCCCAGTGATGGGGCCTGTGGAATCCCCAGACACATTACATCCAGGGGTGCCCCCTTACAAAGCCCTGCAGGCCAGTATCCCCCATTGGGAAAAGGCAGGTGCCAGCAGAGAGGTATTAAACCTGATAAGGGAAGGGGTCATGGCAGATCTTCCCCTCCCCCCTCTAATGTCCTTAAAAGTTCCCTTCAAAGCCCCCCAGGAAGTAATGACTGCCCAAAAAATTCTGAGAGAATACGAATGTGCAGGGGCAACCAGGCAAATCCCCCAGAGGAGGCAAAACATTTTGTCCCTTACTTCATAATTTCCAAAAAAGAAGGGGAAAAGACCAAGGAAAGACTAATTTCAGATTGTCGACAGTTAAATCACTATTTCACCCCCCAGAAGTTCAGACTGGAACACATGGGAAACATTTTCCCATATCTCAGAAAGGGTTGGTTCTGTGGAAAAATAGATCTGAAAGATGCTTATTTCCATTTAAAGCTGCACAGCAGCCTGGAAAAGCATGTCTGCATGCAAGTGGGGGGGGAAACGTGGCAATTTCAAGCTGCATGCTTTGGGTTAAGCAGCCTGCCACAAAAGTTTATGACTCTCATGAGAGTCTGGGAAAGGAAATGGAGGAAGGAAGGAAAGGTAGTTTTCATCTACCTAGACGACATTTTGCTGTTAGCCCCCAGCAAAAAGACAGCAGCCCAGCATTTGGCAGAAATGAAAAAAGATCTTTTACTGGCAGGTTTCAGAATAAACCTCCCCAAATCATGTCTGGAACCAACACAAGAAATAAAGCATTTGGGCCAGTGGATCAATTTGAAAAAAGGCCAGCTGGAAATTCCACAGGAAAAATTAAAATCCCTAAGAAAGGAATTAGGAAAGGTGCTGACAGCACAAAAGATGAGCTGCAGAAAACTCAGCTCTATTGTAGGGCAAGTCAGAAGCTATTTAGTTTCAATGCCTTTTCTCAGAATTCTGACAGATCAACTTTGCAAAATGGTGGATTTGCACACAAAGTGGGGTTGGGACCACACCCTGACCATTCCCCAGGGGGTCAAAGATCAAATTGTGGAGTTAAAAACGTTTTTGCAGCCAGGTGTGGGCAGAGCCTTTCAATCCCAGGCCTCTCAGGAACTGTTCTCAGACAGCAGCACCTGGCAATGGGGGGGCTGGACAAAAAGTCTGGTCAAAAGGTCCAGGATTTCTGGAGGGACCTGCATGTCCTTCACATCAATCAAAAAGAATTGATGTCTGCGGTGGAAACTGTAAAGGCTTTGGCAAAACCAAAACAAACCATTGTTCTTCATGTGGACAGCCAGGTGGCAGTCAGTTATTTGACAAAATGGGGAGGCAAAAAGCCATATTTAAATTCCATCCTAAAACCCCTTCTGTACCATTGCCAAGAAAGGCAAATCAACTTGCAGGTGGTTTGGGTTCCCACAAAAGAACAATTGGCAGACTCCCTGACCAGGGAGCAAAAAGATCCAGGGGATTATACCCTGAATCTGACCATTTTTCACCAGATTCTGAAGTTTTTCAAAAACCACATCACCCCAGAGGTGGACATGTTTTGCACACCCAGCAACAAAAAATTCCCCAAGTTCATTTGTCGATACCCCCACCAAGGGGCTTTGTTGGTGGATGCTCTGAAGGCAGATTTAAGGGGTCTCCCCCCAGTTTATGCCAACCCTCCCTGGAGCATCATTCCCCAATGGGTTCAGAGATTAATGTTAAACCCAGACCTAATTTGTCTGTTGATTGTACCCCACTGGGCTTCGACATCATGGTGGCGCCAATTAATGTCAATCAGGCAGCCAGGCAGCAAGGTTTTGCTAGTACCCCCCAGTGGGGTCTGTTCACCAACTGCTGGGGGGAGGAGATGCCCCCCCAAGGTGGAATTTGGCCTGCTTGATTGTGTCAGGCAAATATTACAATCCCAGGAAGTTTCGATGTCCAGTATCGACACTTACATAAAAAATCTGGGAAATGTCAAAAGATATGACTCAGCCTTCAGGGCATTGGTGGGTCAATTATTGCACAAAGGGGTGCCTCTGCAGCAGTGCACAGTCCCCAAGATGGCTGAAGCCATCCTTGATCTTGCTGTTCATAGCATCAATACTGCACGAAATGCATATGCAGCAGCCTTATTACTCCCAGGGTTTGGGTCTTTGAGATTTTCACCCCTTCTGGCTCCATTGAAAAGGAAGTGGAATGCCAATGTCTGCAAGTATGCCCACTTTTGGGACCCCACTGATTTCCTAGAAAACATCATGAGGAATTCCACACCCCTCTCAGACCTATCTGTGAAAGAGCTCAGAAACAGACTCATCATCTGTTGGAGGCTTTTGGCCCTCCACAGGGGGGTTGATTTAGCCAGGACACAGCGAAAAATCAGTTTCGTGGGAGAAAAAATTTTCATTTTATTGCAAAGGAAAGGGTGGCAATTCCCAAAATGGGAAGAGATTTTGAATTTGCCACACACCCCCCTCATAAGCCCATGGCATTTATTGAAAGAGTATGTGGAAAGGACAGCCCACATGGTTGGGCACAAAAATAATTTGTTGTGGTCTTTGGATGGTAAAAGACCTTTGACATCAGAAAGGGTGAATTCCCTAACCAAAGAAATTCTGCAGGAGGGGGGGGTGGACACCACCCACTGGAAACCCCACAGCACCAGAGGGGCTGGGGTCTTATGGTGGAAAAATGCTGGTTTGCAAGTGGAAGAAGTCCAGCAGCTGGGTCAGTGGA
Organism: Euglena gracilis; assembly: GCA_900893395.1. Lineage (NCBI taxonomy): Eukaryota > Euglenozoa > Euglenophyceae > Euglenales > Euglenaceae > Euglena > Euglena gracilis. The sequence goes on from CAAHFI011683299.1 coordinate 13,454, forward strand.
AAAATTTTGGTGCCTTCCAAGCTCATTATTTGAGGCTGGGAGTCGTGTCAAAAATTCAAAATATTATGGCCCAAAGGGGGGTGCACAGTACCTCACCATCTCGCAGTGCGGAGCCCGAATGGTCTCGGACTCCCACGACACAGGAAGGGGGAGGAAGGGACCAAGAGGGCGAAGCACAAGAAGATGGTGAGCCCAACCCTCCCACCCAAAAAATCAGCAGAAAAACATCCCAACCAGAAAAGGGACCCCCAACCAAGCAGCCCCAACCACCCACCCAGAAACACAGAAAGAGACCACCATCCCCATCAGGGGGGGGGCCCACCAAGCGACCATGGGAGAGGGGGGGGGCGGGGCCACGGCGGTTCAGCTTCGCCAAGGTGTCGGAGGAGGCCTCATCATCGCCAACTCCGGCAACAAAGGCGCAGTAAGAAGCACCCCCCGCGCACGCACAAACACACCAGAACAGAACAGCCGGCAAGGAAAGCAGGACCTCACCATCTTCTTGTGCTTCGCCCTCTTGGTCCCTTCCTCCCCCTTGTCGTGGGAGTCCGA
>CAAHFI011684046.1:0-10513 GCA_900893395.1 Euglena gracilis
TGATCTCACAAAGAGATACGACACTTCATCACAAGGGAAAAATGGTCAGGACTGTTCTCAGAAAAAAGTCTTGGAGAAGAGTGAATAAGGTACGGGTGAAGGTGGATGGGTGAGCGGTTGGTTGGCTCCTTCCCATGAGTAAGTCCCTTCGGAATTGGGCGGAAACGGGACTTCTCATTTGTATTCTTCCTCCTCGCATGCAAGTCCCTTGCAGGTTCCAAGGGTCCTGCCATTGCCCACTTCCTGGGGTGGGGGCATTCCATTCTCCAAAAGGTCATTCCCGTTCTCGGGGACATTGGACAAAACGCAGAAATTTGCATCGCGCGTAACCACTGGTAAAATTCTCATTTCTCGTGGGGGTTGCAAAACGGTAGAACTTGCCTTCATGTGGAAAAGAAGGCTTCCTCCCACATTCTCATTTTCATTCTTGATTCACTTCCCTGGGGGGCATGCCAAATCGTTGTCTTGGCAATACTTCACAAAAATCTCATTCCATTTTCCTCCTCCAAGGGAAAACTTCTTGCTTGGCTCCCATGTTGAGGACGAAACGGGGAAACCCTCCCGTTGTGTCAAAAATTTCCATCCTTGGTCAACCTTGTGCCTCAAAAAATCTTTGACACCAAAAAATATCCGGGGGGTAATTCTCTCACACTCTCTTTTCCGCGTTCGTTTTCTCGTTCGGCGTCCGCGACTTCTTTTTCGGTTTTTTCTTCGTCATCGGGTTGAAAATCATCGGGCAAAAATTCTTCATCGTGGTCGGTCACGGTTCTCCAAAGTTTCACTTGGGAAAACGTGCAAATGCATTCTCCACCCAAACTTTGTGCGACGGCTACATTCAAGGTGTTGTGTCTTACTTCCAAAATGTGATAAGGACCAAACCATTGACTTTCAATTTTCTTCAATTTCCTTTGTGGCCATCGATCCTTACTCACTAGGACAAAATCACCAACAAAATAGCTCGAATTCGGACGACCTTTGTTCAAAGACTTGGTTTTCGATTCACGCAACCTTTGAACTCTGTTCATCACACCATCTTGGATTTCAATAAGGTTTGGGGTACTTCCTGGTTCGGGGATGATTTCACCTTTTCAACTTGGACGTCCCAAAAATAGCTCACTTGGTGAATATCCCGTTTTTGGAGAAACTTGGGAATTCATCATCCATGAAACAATCGGTGCGAGCTTTGGCCAATCCATTGTTTTCATTTCCAATGTCAATGCTCTCAAATTTTGCAAAAATGCTCGATTTGTTCGCTCACAAAGACCATTTGATTGTGGGTGTCGGGGAACCGGAAATTTGACGTCCACTCCGAAGGACCGAAACACTTTTTGATAGAAACCTTCTTGTTGCAAGAAATGAACATCATTGTCACTCATAATGCATTGAGGCTTGTCAAAATTCAAAATCCACTCATTCCAAATGAATTTCAAAGGTTCCTCACCACTTATGTTTTTGTAACACGGTATGAACTTCACAAACCTTGTGAGTGAATCCACAATTGTGAGAACGTAATTGAATTCATTATGTGCATCCATTGAAATGAAATCGATGTAAAGTGTGTCGTTTGCAATTCGCGGTATCGGAAGCGACGAAATCAATCCACGGTCGGTCGACGTGTTCGGTTTGCTTTTGAGACAAACTTCGCAAAAATCACAAATCCGTTTTGTCACACAGAACAAATTCCTTTTTGACTCATCCGACCAAAACATCTTGGAGAAGAAAAGAACGGTGCGCGGGGCACCCGGATGTCCATTCACATCATGACACCACTTCAATGTTTTCTCAAGCTTCGCTTTGGGAACATCTTTTTTGTTCTCGCAAAACAGACCCTATTCTGATTTGTACATCAACTTTTCTCTAATGATGGTTGCTTTCCTTTCTTCCAAAGCGTTCCACATTTCTTGGAATTCGGTGTACAAATAATCTTTTTTTGAAAAATGCAATGACTCACCGATCTTGAATAGAATGGCAAAATCCAAATGTCGATCCATCCTTTCAAAAGCTTCGGACGCGATGGAATCAAAATCTTGTCCAATCATTTCCTCAAATTTTCATCGTGAAAGCCAATCCGGAAGTTCGTTTTAAACGCCGGGAATGTGTTTGCTAACCAAATTGAATTGGGAAAGAAACGTGTACCATCTTCGTAGTCGTGGGTTAGTCAGTGGTGCGGAGTCGAGAAAAGAACGTGTTGCTTGGTTGTCGCAAAACCACACAATTTTTTGATGGGCAACCATTCGGTATTGGGTTGACATTGTCAAAATTCCCGAAAGCAATTCCCTTTCATAGGTATTGTACCTTTGTCGGTTATCATTCCATTTCCACGAATAGTGGCCGAGAGGGACAAGGGTGAACGTGGTCGGGTAGGTATGGTCAAAACTCCCATCCGACTTCACTCCTTTTGTCTCCAAAATGGTTGATCTCCTTTTCAAACCTTCCAAAGTCTCATTCGACACTTGTTGCCATTAGAAAATTGTTGCTCCACCTTGAACATCACTTGAGTCGGTCAAAATAACGATTTCTCCACTCGGTCTCGGTGTTCCAAAACACGTCAATTTTGCCAATTTAGTTTTGAGCTCGTCGAATTTGCTTTGTTCCTCCAAACCCCATTTCCACGGTGTTTCCTTTTTGAGTAGTTCGGTTAACACGTGTGATGATTCGGAAAATTTTTGTACGTGACGGCGAAAGAAATTCATTGCTCCGAGAAAAGATTGCAACTCCTTCAAGTTGGAGACTTTTGCTTTTAGGATGGCATCAACCTTCTTTTTGCTCGGCGACCACGTCCCATGACTCAAATCAAATCCTAAATATTCCATGTTCGTTTGAAGGAATTCTCAATTGCTCAACTTCACACGGATTTGATGTTTTTGGCATTCGGAAAGAAACGCTTGAAGCAAAATGAGATGCTCTTCTTTTGAATCTGTGACGATTCCGCAATCGTCAAAAAATGCACCGAGGTGACTCCTCGTCAAAATTTCCTTGAGGTTCGGATTTGATTTCACTTTGGAAATTCGGAGTTCGATCATTTCTTGGAAAACTCCGGGGGCACCTTGAAGTCCAAAAGGCATGCAAAGCCACCGGAAACACCGTCCGGAGGGGGTCGTGAATGCCGAAAGTTCCTTTGCCCCGGGGGTCATCCCAACTTGCCAAAAACCGCTCCTTAGGTCAAGTTTTGTCTTGAACTTTGTCTTCGCCATGTTTTCAATAAGAATTTCCATATTCGGTAAAAATGCCGCGTGCGGTTTGGTTCGGCGGTTGAGTCGTACGTATTGTCCAACCATTCTTTTTGTCTTGCTTTCCTTTTTGTCGACGAGAAAAGTGGGCGAACAATACTTCGGAAAGGTGCCGGGGGGAAAGGGTTCAACCAACCCGGCTTGCACCAACTCATCAACTTTTGCTTCAATTTCGGCACAATATTCTGGGGACATGGGCCAACACTTGGAACGAAGGGGTGCATCTTTCCATTCCTCCTTGAGTTCCAAATCCATTTCTACCAATTTGCATCCTTGACCGGGGGGTGGTAAGGGACCGAAAACGTCTTGATACTTCAAAATCAATCTTTTCACCTCGGGGTGTGCTTTCACCTTTTCGAGTTCCTTTGCAAAATCCCCTTGAATGTTCGCACTTTCGAACGTAAAAGGGTTTGGTCGTTGGGAAGCCATGTCTCTTTCGATTTGGTCGATTTTTTGGTGCAAAAGATTCGAAATCTCCGTGATTTGCTTTTTCGAAAGGGTGAATTTTCCGGACTCTTTTGCAAAAAGGACTTTCTCATTCTCCGATGAACTCTCTTCATCTTGGGCATTCAACCAAAGGGAAAATTCGGAAACATCGGGGTCACACACTTCCTTGGAATCACACCGAAGCACTTTCTTGACGTCCTCGAACCGAAAGGAATCCAAATCCACTTCATCGGTCAATTGGGCCATCATCTCTTCCAACCGGGGGGAAATTTGCATCCACGCCATGTCAAAATCCAACCTTGTGGGAACAATGGGGTGAAGTTCGTCGTGAACCAACTCCGTTTCTTTTGCACAAAGGGGGGCATTTTTCCGTTTTAGGGGCAACATCCATCAAAGGTTCCTTTTCAATCGAAACTTGAAATTTTGGATAAAAATTCATTTATTCATCCAACTACGTTGAATCCCAACCTTTTGCTCTTTTTGAAATCCATTTGAGACAAATTGGATCACATTCTTGCAGGGGAACCTCCATTTCCGTTGTGTCAATGTACGAAACAACCGTTTCCGATGGCGGACTTGGCAAAGGGGTACCATCCCAATCACCCTTGTAAAGTGGTGTGTCGGGGGGAACGAAAAATTGGCTCTTGGCAATCTTGCTCAACAATGTTTCCCATGAAGGTCCTTTCCAATTCGGGGTGACCAAGCATATTTTGCAAGGTTCTCGGATGATCTTGCACACCACTCTTTCCAATTGGGAGAACGGGGGGTTGCACCACAACAAACCTTCCTTTCCCAGAAGAGCTTGCTTAAATGGGAAAAGCTTGCCATCGAAAAGGAGTTTCTCGGGGGGTGGTTGAGTCAAAATTCCACCACACCTTGCGTTTCCCGACAAAAAATCCAAACCGAGGACCGCATCGAAGGCCGAGGTATCCATCACTTGAACATTTTGCTCAAAAAGACATTCGTCAAACTTCATGGTCAAAATGGTAGATCCAAAAGTGAAAACCTTTTCACCATTTGCAACTTGAACGGGGTATGCTTCTTCTTTCTTCAAAGCTTGCTCACATACAAACTTTTTTGCAATCACACTCACCGTTGCTCCCGAATCGATCATCCTTGGGGAACACTCACATTGAGGACATGGCCTTTGGGTGGTTGATCTCCTGTCCCATGGAAAGATTTGGTTTGTCGCTTGGGTTTCTTTTCCGGAAACTTGACCCAACAATTCGATTCATAATGTCCTCTCTTTGAACAAAACTTGCAAGAAATCGTAGCACCAAACCTTTGTTGAAATTCCTTTGTGGGGGGTGCACTTGGGTTACTTGGTTCCAAAACCTCCCGAAAACTTCTTTGCACTCTCTCTCCCTTGCCTTTTCCTTTTCCTTTTCTTTGTATTTTCCTTTGCCCTTTCCTTTTCCATTGGAAGGGGTATCTTGGGAAACTTCATTGTTGGCCTTTTGGGTGGTTGGTCAAGTGCCACAATTTTCTTGTCTTTAGAGGGGGTCAAATGTTTGTCGGCCCAATCCTCTTTGACTTGCTCCTCCAAGGCCTTTTTGAGGTTTGCCTATTCCTCGGTCATGCTTCGAAAAAATCGGTCGGCACGAAGCTCCGAAAAAGTCTTGGGGTTGATTTTCTCCATGAGTGTCAAAAACTTATCTTGGGGGCTCATGGCATTTTCGGTCAACTTGGAAAACTTTTCTTCGAGGTCGAGGAAAAAGAGGGCCACCGTTGGGGGGTCCGGTTGATAAGGCAAAGAGGCCATCTTGTTGATTTACCCTCTTATGGTTAAATCTGTTTCCAACTTTGGGAACAACACCGCCATTCTCAACAACAAATCCTCGAACGAGATGGGGGAATCACATAAGGAATCCACAATCTTTTGTGCTTTTTTCTTTGCCATGCTGACCAACCAATCTTTCTTTTGTTGATCACTCCCCGATTCAAGCCCGGTTAATCTCAAAAACCGTTGCAACTTCTTCAAAAATGACTCAAAATCGTTGCCATCAAACTCGGGGGTTGGCAAAGGTGGCAATTTGTGGGTTGCCGGGTGATCACTTTCCGAGCCTTTGAACACCAAAAAAGTCTTCTCCAAAGACGAACTTGGTGAGAAGATTCCCCTTTCCTTTGAAAGTGTTGAAGGGGTGCCCAAATAGGCCTTTTCCAAAGCTTCCATTTTTGTTCTTAAGTCTTCAATTGTGTCCTCATTGGCACTTTTTTGGGGTGTTTCCTCCATCTTTTTTCGTGTACCAAGTCAACTTTTCCCACAACCGTGTGTAAAAAGGGGGTTTCCGGTGAAAAATGTCTAGCGGGGACCCGTGCACACTTGAATCAAACGTCAAATGGCAAAACAATGCCCAAATTGTGGGTGAATGTGCAAAATTGGTACAAACCAAAATCGGCTCAATGTCCCAATCGGGGGGAAAATGGCCAAATGGGGGGTAAATTGGCGAATTGGGTCCACACTCGAAAACCAGTTGGGGGTGCCCAAAAACACTTGTAAACACTTGGGGAACCTGCAAAACCCAAGTAAATGTCGAAAACTTGCTTGGACCAAACCGGCTCAATGGTCCAAATGGGGGTCAAATGGCCAAATGGGGGGTCAAATGGCCAAATGAGTTCCCCAATCGAAAACCACTTGGGGATGCCCAAAAACAGTTGTATAACACTTGGGAAACCTCAAAAACCCCAGTAAATGTCAAAAAACTTGCTTGGACCAAACCGGCTCAATGGCCCAAACGGGAGTCAAATGGCCACATGGCGGGTAAATGCCCAAAGTTGGTCCACACTCACAAATCACTTGGAAACGACCAAAAACGCTTGGAAACACTTGTAGAACCTTGGAAAACCTCAGAAACCAAGGCAAAAGTGGATTGGAAGGTCTCAAAAGCCCCAAAAACTCCAAAAAACACAAACTTCCGGAGCGGGAAGGTGGAGGTCAAAGGTGAGCTTCCCTCTCCAAGTAGTTGAATACCAAACCTTGGTGAAGATGAACCTGGGCCGAAGCACGCAGGTCGAGGTGTGTAGGCTCGTGGTGAAGTGGATCGGAGCGTCCGACTTGCCGAAACCACTAGGTGGGGGTCGAAACTCACCCACGGACTTCTGAGCAAGTACTTGGTCTCCTGACTTCGAAGAAGACGACCAGACGTCGACCACAGCTGTGATACAGCACCAGACGACCGTGACGGTCAGCCAGAAACCCAACCTGACGGCCAAATGGCAAAAACACCTCCTTCTGGAAACAAGGCCTCTTGTGTCGCTTCCAAGACGTCAGTAGATAGGTCTTGACCAGGAGAACTTGATACGGCCATGGGCCGGGTCTTGCAGCAAGCCAATAAAAAGCTCTGTGGAGGAGTCCAGAGGAATTCTGCAGGAGAAATGCTTAATTCAGCTGTTTCTGGGCTAGGCACGTCTGTAGGCAGGCGTTCTGCAGCTGGCGATCACAGTAGTCGAGCTCAGGATACTGTTCCGAGTCGAAAGAGGTGCTGGACGGTTGCTGGCAACAGTCGGGACCAAGACTTCCACTTGATAGGTCTTCCGGCAGCTTCTTGGCAGCTGTCGTCTAACTTTTCTGCTACTACTTTGTAGGCTCACACCCTTAGGGAGGTGACAGCTGCCTGGCGCTCTCGCTTTCGGCGGATAGTCCTTTTTCTTCAAGATTTTACCTTTTCGCACTTTGGAACAGCGAGCACAAGATCTTGATATGATTCTTTCTTTGGTCCACGACTTCAGATTGACATATATCGTTGGGATAGGTACACTGGAAGGGATAGAAGATTTGGGACACGTCATCCGCGTTTTTGATTGGTAAGAAAATCCTCTGGGAAAAGTTTTGGGAGAACATCACATTGTCCGGAGTAGACCTCCTACAAACTCGCCATGGTAGGATCAATATGGTCCGTAACAGCAGTGATCCCTTGCTGAACAAGTGGATCAAGCCCTTGTTCCACCGGGACCAACCTGGTATTTTCACGACCAGCCACACTTGGCGTTTTTGGAACGCGAAATCTCCAAGTGAATTTGCCTAATATTTTGGAGGAAATTTCCTCCTGGATTTCCAGGAAAATGATCCACTATTGTGTTTATGTACAGCAGGCCATAAGCTACGAAACGCCATGCCCGCAGTGCATATCCGCACACGCAACCCGGACAGCATAAGCTTCCACCATGACGCATAGGTGCGCAATTGCACAGCACTGGTTTGTGGCGACTGCCTATTGGCATGGTCCAATATGGACAATTTCTGCTGGACGGAAAATGATTACGAGAAGGACATACCTGTTCGTTGCACCAACTGCCTACAGTCAGCTTTCTGATCGCCTGCCAATGGCAGCATGGCTAGAGTCATACCAGAAAATAAAGACCATCTGGTCAAATTCAAGCAGAACTAAAAGTCCCACATTAACTTTTACCAGTTCAGGAAATTCAGAGCTGTTCTCAACTACCGCACAGGCGGAATCGCCAAAGATCTTCATCTTGACAGCGCGGCTGTCCCACTCGCCGTCGAGTCAGCAGGCAAGGCCAAAGTGCCATATACTTTTCAAGACTCCGATTAGGACAGGGTGATATACCCACTTTTTTTGGCAAAAAGCCTGCCAAACCGATCAGGTTATACATTTCTCTTTGCCTTAATTCCCCCCTGAGGCCTACAAGATGGAATTTACCCACTGAATAAGAGAAATCTTAAGGCCATTCACAACACGAGCGCGAGTCGAAAATTGGCATTGCAAGGCCGATCCTGCCGTTTACCCGGGGATACCCCCACAGCTTCAATGAAACCACCCCGCCTGAATTTTTGGATCTGGCCAGCAATGTTGCCACTTTTCTTCTGGGATAAACTCCATAATTTTGTGCATCCAGAAGCCAGCAGGCTTGGCGTACGATTACCCGATGGGTCCACGCAAACCTGGGAATCCCCGACTATGATGTCGATGAGCCTGAGGCAACTTGTGAATTTTGAACCTCCGATACTGGAGACAGTGGAAACACATGAAGGAGATTACGTTCGGGAGATTAGACCCCCGACGCCCAGGAAATGGCCTTCTGATAGATATCCCAGACCTACAGGCCACAGGTCCATGGATCCTGTTCTGACATCACGATCAGGTATATAGGCCCTGATTTTGGTACCCATCCAAGGCACATCTGCCATTATGTATGTCCCCCCCCTCTCTTTTGGGGCATCGCCCGTCTATCGAGGTATGACACTCTGGGGATACCCCATCGACAACATCGTTTCCGCGCCGCGATGTGAATCCTTCCATCAACGGTATATGCCGCCAGTAAGAAGACGCACAGCGTAATAATAGCTCCCAAATTGTTACTTTTGCGCTATAAGGACCCATAAGACTGCCAGACAGCAAAACTTCTGTCTAAGGTCGTTTGACCAGCCCCCCACTCCTCTCTCCTTTAACTCCCTGGACAAAACACCGCTTTCGCTGGCAGTTGGTTTTGTAAATAGGTTTTTCTTCCTGGTCAGATATGACTGGCCAGGTGCCCCCTCCTTCCACACCCTACGCTTCAATCTTTTCCCACTATGGAATGAGACCTCCCCGCGTGTCATAGACACACCCTAAATTGGGTGGATGGGACCTTCTGGAATGGAAACCTTCCAGCCCCATTTTCCAATGGGCTCTTCCACTTCCACCCCTTTGCCGCAAAAAAATTTCACCGCGTAAGCGGTTAACCTCTTTTGCGCTTTTTTGCGTTATTTCGCACTTTCCTTCCCAAACCCCTGGTTACCGGAGAACCAAAAGCCGCATTCGCCTCTGTGACAGGTCCCCGTCCCCAGGACTGTGTCTGGCATACCAACTGGCCTGGTCCAGTAACGAAATCGGGCATAGCCCTTGGAGGGGGATGTGTACCAGGCAGCCGTAAGGCCAGGGTACTGGGTATGTAGGTATAAGCCTACAGCCAGACATAGCTCTGAGCCTCAGTGTACGTCTGATTCCCAATTCCCCTTTCCCAATTCCCAAAAGCCTTCGCTTTCGCCTTGGCGCACCTACTTGGGAACTGAAAATCAGAGTAACAATAAACACCCTTTTCCCACTTCCCAAGAAGCAAAGCACGGAGCAATGCGGGAAGGACGGACTGGAAATCCAAGTCCGGTGCAAGGAAAGGAAGGAAAAGGTATAAAGAAGAATACCACCTGTGGAGAGAGAAGGGGGCACCCATTAGGAGATCCTAATAGGATCTGCTTCCATCCTAACTTCCTCAACGGAAGGGGACAGAAGCATACGCCTGGTACACCTCCCCCTCCCAGGGCTATGCCCGATTTCCCCTTTGGACCAGGCATTCTGGCCACAGGGATGTCGGACACAGACCTGGTCTGTGGGAGGTACACCCTGGCGCATCCACAGGGGCCCTTTCCGTCGCACAGGGGTCCACTCAAAGGGGGGGGGCGGAAAGGAGGGGACCCAAAAAGCCCAAAACGCGCAAAATGGTTTCACCTATTCTGTGGTGGCTTATGGGTATATAGTATATTATAGCCCACTGGGGAAAATGGGGCTGGCAGGTTTCCTTGCCAAGCAAACCCATCCACCCCGTTTGGGTGTGCCCAAGGCACTTGGGTTTGGGTCCATGGGCATTCCAGGAAAACCCATGGGGAGGGTGTGGAAGGAGGGGGCCTCTGACCAGTCAAACCTGGGCAGGGCGCATGGCCGGTCAAACCTGACCACGCAAAAGGTAATCCTACCCTACAAAACCAACTGCCGGCGACAGCATTTGCCCCGGGGGGAAAGTAGAGAGGAGTGGGGGGTTGGCTTAGGCCAGAAAAGTTGTGCTGTCTGGCAGCCTTAAGGCCTCAAACGGCCGAAAAGAAAAGAAAGGGAAAGGAAAAG
>CAAHFI011684559.1:0-14408 GCA_900893395.1 Euglena gracilis
CTGTATTTTGGCCAATGCCCGTGTTTGGCCGATGGGTTCCACCACTGAGTAGTTTTGATGGTTCGCAAGACAACAGCATCGGCACATTCAGCATCCCTTGGCAAAACCAGACGTGTGGTGCGGTGCGGTGCGGTGCGGTGCGCCTCATGGGGGGGGTTTCGTTTGCCATGGGCTTCTTCGCCCACGGGGCGTCAGACCACAGGTTAACCCACGGGACTCCTCCAATGGGGATGTGTTTTTGCATTGAAACGCGAAAAGCTTGCATTTGACCTGTTTGGGACTTTTCACGTTGCCGGTTTGTGTTGGCTTGTGGGAACCTGGACCACTGCAGAGAGCGACGAGGAGGTGGTGGACATCAGCCAGGCGAAAGACCAAACAGGCGTTGGCAAGGAGGCCCGGCTGCAGCGGAGGTGGCGGAGCTGCAGCGGCAGCTGGAGCTCCGGGAGGAGAAAAGGGAGAAAGAGAACCTCATTCGGAGAGCACGCATCGCCCTGACACAGAATGAATTTGCAGACTACAACAGAAGCTCAAGGAGGTGGAGAAACGAGGTGCGCTGTACATCTCGGCAGACTTCGGCTCATCGCCCCTCTAACCTCCAACACAAACGCTTTGATCAGGGTGCTCCACTTCACGTGTTCTTGTGTATGTCTGTAGCTCATGTATCCTCTTCCCCCCATACATATCTACCATCGCTATGTCAAGCACCAAGGGATTCCACTTGCTCATTAACCTCTGCCAGGGTGCTATTCACACTGCAATGTACACTCTGCAATGCGATTTTATCGATTTTATCGTTTTGGTTGGTGCTGCCCCCTTCCACCTGGTCCGACGGAGTGGTTGTGCAGTTGGGATTGCCCCTTTCTCGCGGTAGGGCTGAGCGTGTGCTTGTGTAAGTTGGCTCTGTCCGGTAGGGCAGTGTGTGCTTGTGTTGTTGCTGCCCCCTTCCCGCTCTCGTCCGGTAGGGCTGAGTGTGTGCTTGTGCTGTTGGTGCTGTCCCCCTTCCCTCTCGTCGGTTGCTTGTGTGGTTAGTGCAACGTCCTTCCCCTGATGTCTTGTTACAATGATGCCTCCCTTGAATTGTTATTTTTTATTTTTATTTTTATTTTATTTTATTTTATTTTATTTTTTCATTTTCTCCCTTCCCGCAACAAATGCTAATTAAGCCCCTTTCGCGTTGCCTGTACCCGCCCAGGCTCACCACCAAACCAAACCAAACCAAACCAAACCGTGGGAATCGACTCCGCTCCGTTCAGTAGCACTGGAGGGCTTTGAAGAATGATCCAGCGTGATCAGCAGCTGAGGTGCTGTGAATGATAGTCCGAAAGACATTAAAATTACACACCTTCATGTTGTCTCTGCGCAAAAAGTTTAGAGCACCTTGTCATTTTACCACTGTACCATTTTCTGTGAGTCCTTGCTCTTGTCATGAAGGTTGAAGAAACACCATGGCATAACAAGCAATGAGAATAAATACAGAATGCAAATGCCACAAACAAATATATTTAAATTTTGAAATCCAGTATAATATAACATTGAAGAAATACAAAAATTGGCTTAGGTAAATATGAAATCAATATGTGAAATATGAATACATGTGAAAAGAAACCCTGTTGTCCTGGCACATAACTAAAGCCACAATAAAAAATAGGAAATTATTCAGCAAAAAATACGTCAACATCGACAAAAAACATTTCTGGCACCCTTTGAGCATTGCCTAACCAGCCAAAACATTAAACAGGCTCCAACACACTCAAGATTTCCTGTACATAGAGACTAACCGAAGAACATGAAACTACCTCAGTCATTCATTCATTCATTCATTCATTTCCATTGAATCAACTTTGGGAACGATCACCCCTGCGAGCTTTTGTGATCCTTGGATGCCCCTCTGGGCTCCACGACCTTCAAAGCATGGTCCTAAAAGTAAAAAAAAGCATCCGTCCTTTATTATCTGCTCCATTCACCAAAATTGGCAATTAACCTCATCTTTTTGTTTTCGAAGAGAAGGCAATAATAAAAGAAGTTTTTGTATGCCTGGCGCCAAACTCGAACCTCAAAGCCACTTGCCCTGCCCCCCCCCCTGTATTTTGGCCAATGCCCGTGTTTGGCGATGGGTTCCCACCACTGAGTAGTTTTGATGGTTCGCAAGACAACAGCATCGGCACATTCAGCATCCCTTGGCAAAAACCAGACGTGCGGTGCGGTGCGGTGCGGTGCGGTGCGCCTCATGGGGGGGGGGTTTCGTTTGCCATGGCTTCTTCGCCCACGGGGCGTCAGACCACAGGGTTAACCCACGGGACTCCTCCAATGGGGATGTGTTTGCATTGAAACGCGAAAAGCTTGCATTTGACCTGTTTGGGACTTTTCACGTTGCCGGTTTGTGTTGGCTTGTGGACCTGGACCACTGCAGAGAGCGACGAGGAGGTGGTGGACATCAGCCAGGCGAAGACCAAACAGGCCGTTGGCAAGGAGGCCCGGCTGCAGCGGGAGGTGGCGGAGCTGCAGCGGCAGCTGGAGCTCCGGGAGGAGAAAAGGGAGAAAGAGAACCTCATTCGGAGAGCACGCATCGCCCTGACACAGAATGAATTTGCAGACCTACAACAGAAGCTCAAGGAGGTGGAGAAACGAGGTGCGCTGTACATCTCGGCAGACTTCGGCTCATCGCCCCTCTAACCTCCAACACAACGCTTTGATCAGGGTGCTCCACTTCACGTGTTCTCTGTGTATGTCTGTAGCTCATGTATCCTCTTCCCCCATACATATCTACCATCGCTATGTCAAGCACCAAGGGCATTCCACTTGCTCATTAACCTCTGCCATGGTGTGCTATTCACACTGCAATGTACACTCTGCAATGCGATTTTATCGATTTTATCGTTTTGGTTGGTGCTGCCCCCTTTCCACCCTGGTCCGACGGGAGTGGTTGTGCAGTTGGGATTGCCCCTTTCCGCTCTCGTCCGGTAGGGCTGAGCGTGTGCTTGTGTAATTCGTGTTGCCCCTTCCCGCTCTCGTCGGTAGGGCTGAGTGTGTGCTTGTGTTGTTGGTGCTGTCCCCTTCCCGCTCTCGTCCGGTAGGGCTGAGTGTTGCTTGTGCTGTTTGGTGCTGTCCCCCTTCCCGCTCTCGTCCGGTTGCTTGTGTGGTTAGTGCAACGTCCTTCCCCTGATGTCTTGTTACAATGATGCTCCCTTGAATTGTTATTTTTTATTTTATTTTTATTTTATTTTATTTTATTTTATTTTATTCATTTCCTCCCTTCCCGCAACAAATGCTAATTAAGCCCCTTTCGCGTTGCCTGTACCCGCCCAGGCTCACCAAACCAAACCAAACCAAACCAAAGTGGGAATGCGACTCCGCTCCGTTCAGTAGCACTGGAGGGCTTTGAAGAATGATCCAGCGTGATCAGCAGCTGAGGTGCTGTGAATGATAGTCCGAAAGACATTAACAAATTACACACCTTTCTTTGTCTCTGCGCAAAAAGTTTAGAGACCTTGTCCCATTTTACCACTGTACCATTTTCTGTGAGTCCTTGCTCTTGTCATGAAGGTTGTAAGAACACCATGGCATAACAAGCAATGAGAATAAATACAGAATGCAAATGCACAAACAAATATATTTAAATTTTGAAATCCAGTATAATATAAACATTGAAGAAATACAAAAATTGGCTTAGGTAAATATGAAATCAATATGTGAAATATGAAGTACATGTAAAAAGAAACCCTGTTGTCCTGCACATCAACTAAAGCCACAATAAAAAAATAGGAAATTATTCAGCAAAAATACGTCAAACATCGACAAAAAACATTTCTGGCACCCTTTGAGCATTGCCTAACCAGCCAAAACATTAAACAGGCTCCAACACACTCAAGATTTCCTGTACATAGAGACTAACCCGAAGAACATGAAACTACCTCAGTCATTCATTCATTCATTCATTCATTTCCATTGAATCAACTTTGGGAACGATCACCCCTGCGAGCTTTTGTGATCCTTGGATGCCCCTCTGGGCTCCACGCACCTTCAAAGCATGGTCCTTAAAATCCTTTATTATCTGCTCCATTCACCAAAATTGGCAATTAACCTCACTTTTTGTTTTCGAAGAGAAGGCAATAATAAAAGAAGTTTTTTGTATGCCTGGCGCCAAACTCGAACCTCAAAGCCACTTGCCCTGCCCCCCCCTGTATTTTGGCCAATGCCCGTGTTTGGCCGATGGGTTCCCACCACTGAGTAGTTTTGATGGTTCGCAAGACAACAGCATCGGCACATTCAGCATCCCTTGGCAAAACCAGACGTGCGGTGCGGTGCGGTGCGGTGCGGTGCGCCTCATGGGGGGGGGGTTTCGTTTGCCATGGCTTCTTCGCCCACGGGGCGTCAGACCACGGGTTAACCCACGGGACTCCTCCAATGGGATGTGTTTTTGCATTGAAACGCGAAAAGCTTGCATTTGACCTGTTTGGGACTTTTCACGTTGCCGGTTTGTGTTGGCTTGTGGGACCTGGACCACTGCAGAGAGCGACGAGGAGGTGGTGGACATCAGCCAGGCGAAGACCAAACAGGCCGTTGGCAAGGAGGCCCGCTGCAGCGGGGGAGGGGCGGAGCTGCAGCGGCAGCTGGAGCTCCGGGAGGAGAAAAGGGAGAAAGAGAACCTCATTCGAGAGAGCACGCATCGCCCTGACACAGAATGAATTTGCAGACCTACAACAGAAGCTCAAGGAGGTGGAGAAACGAGGTGCGCTGTACATCTCGCAGACTTCGGCTCATCGCCCCTCTAACTCCAAAACACGCTTTGTCAGGGTGCTCCACTTCACGTGTTCTTGTGTATGTCTGTAGCTCATGTATCCTCTTCCCCCCATACATATCTACCATCGCTATGTCAAGCACCAAGGGCATTCCACTTGCTGCATTAACCTCTGCCATGGTGTGCTATTCACACTGCAATGTACACTCTGCAATGCGATTTTATCGATTTTATCGTTTTGGTTGGTGCTGCCCCTTTCCACCCTGGTCCGACGGGAGTGGTTGTGCAGTTGGATTGCCCCTTTCCGCACTCGTCCGGTAGGGCTGAGCGTGTGCTTGTGTAATTCGTGTTGCCCCTTCCCGCTCTCGTCCGGTAGGGGCTGAGTGTGTGCTTGTGTTGTTGGTGCTTCCCCCTTCCCGCTCTTCGTCCGGTAGGCTGAGTGTGTGCTTGTGCTGTTGGTGCTGTCCCCCTTCCCGCTCTCGTCGGTTGCTTGTGTGGTTAGTGCAACGTCCTTCCCTGATGTCTTGTTACAATGATGCTCCCTTGAATTGTTATTTTTTATTTTTATTTTTATTTTATTTTATTTTATTTTATTTTATTCATTTCCTCCCTTCCCGCAACAAATGCTAATTAAGCCCCTTTCGCGTTGCCTGTACCCGCCCAGGCTCACCAAACCAAACCAAACCAAAACCAAACCGTGGGAATGCGACTCCGCTCCGTTCAGTAGCACTGGAGGGCTTTGAAGAATGATCCAGCGTGATCAGCAGCTGAGGTGCTGTGAATGATAGTCCGAAAGACATTAACAAATTACACACCTTTCATGTTGTCTCTGCGCAAAAAGTTTAGACACCTTGTCCCATTTTACCACTGTACCATTTTCTGTGAGTCCTTGCTCTTGTCATGAAGGTTGTAAGAACACCATGGCATAACAAGCAATGAGAATAAATACAGAATGCAAATGCCACAAACAATATATTTAAATTTTGAACCAGTATAATATAAACATTGAAGAAATACAAAAATTGGCTTAGGTAAATATGAAATCAATATGTGAAATATGAATACATGTAAAAAGAAACCCTGTTGTCCTGGCACATCAACTAAAGCCACAATAAAAAATAGGAAATTATTCAGCAAAAATACGTCAACATCGACAAAAAACATTTCTGGCACCCTTTGAGCATTGCCTAACCAGCCAAAACATTAAACAGGCTCCAACACACTCAAGATTTCCTGTACATAGAGACTAACCGAAGAACATGAAACTACCTCAGTCATTCATTCATTCATTCATTCATTTCCATTGAATCAACTTTGGGAACGATCACCCCTGCGAGCTTTTGTGATCCTTGGATGCCCCCTCTGGGCTCCACGCACCTTCAAAGCATGGTCCTAAAAGTAAAAAAAAGCATCCGTTTATTATCTGCTCCATTCACCAAAATTGGCAATTAACCTCATCTTTTTGTTTTCGAAGAGAAGGCAATAATAAAAGAGTTTTTTGTATGCCTGGCGCCAAACTCGAACCTCAAAGCCACTTGCCCTGCCCCCCCCCTGTATTTTGGCCAATGCCCGTGTTTGGCCGATGGGTTCCCACCACTGAGTAGTTTTGATGGTTCGCAAGACAACAGCATCGGCACATTCAGCATCCCTTGGCAAAACCAGACGTGCGTGCGGTTGCGGTGCGCCTCATGGGGGGGTTTTCGTTTGCCATGGGCTTCTTCGCCCAGGGGCGTCAGACCACAGGGTTAACCCACGGGACTCCTCCAATGGGATGTGTTTTTGCATTGAAACGCGAAAAGCTTGCATTTGACCTGTTTGGACTTTTCATGTTGCCGGTTTGTGTTGGCTTGTGGGACCTGGACCACTGCAGAGAGCGACGAGGAGGTGGTGGACATCAGCCAGGCGAAGACCAAACAGGCCGTTGGCAAGGAGGCCGGCTGCAGCGGGAGGTGGCGGAGCTGCAGCGGCAGCTGGAGCTCCGGGAGGAGAAAAGGGAGAAAGAGAACCTCATTCGGAGAGCACGCATCGCCCTGACACAGAATGAATTTGCAGACCTACAACAGAAGCTCAAGGAGGTGGAGGAACGAGGTGCGCTGTACATCTCGGCAGACTTCGGCTCATCGCCCCTCTAACCTCCAACACAACGCTTTGATCAGGGTGCTCCACTTCACGTGTTCTTGTGTATGTCTGTAGCTCATGTATCCTCTTCCCCCATACATATCTACCATCGCTATGTCAAGCACCAAGGGCATTCCACTTGCTCATTAACCTCTGCCATGGTGTGCTATTCACACTGCAATGTACACTCTGCAATGCGATTTTATCGATTTATCGTTTTGGTTGGTGCTGCCCCCTTTCCACCCTGGTCCGACGGGAGTGGTTGTGCAGTTGGGATTGCCCCTTTTCCGCTCTCGTCCGGTAGGGCTGAGCGTGTGCTTGTGTAATTCGTGTCCCCCTTCCCGCTCTCGTCCGGTAGGGCTGAGCGTGTGCTTGTGTTGTTGGTGCTGTCCCCCTTCCCGCTCTCGTCCGTAGGGCTGAGTGTGTGCTTGTGTTGTTGGTGCTGTCCCCTTCGCTCTCGTCCGGTGTGCTTGTGTGTTGTGCTGTCCCTCCGCTCTCGTCGGTTGCTTGTGTGGTTAGTGCAACGTCCTTCCCCTGACGTCTTGTTACAATGATGCTCCCTTGAATTGTTATTTTTATTTTATTTATTTTATTTTATTTTTTTTCATTTTCCTCCCTTCCCGCAACAAATGCTAATTAAGCCCCTTTCGCGTTGCCTGTACCCGCCCAGGCTCACCAAACCAAACCAAACCAAACCAAACCGTGGGAATGCGACTCCGCTCCGTTCAGTAGCACTGGAGGGCTTTGAAGAATGATCCAGCGTGATCAGCAGCTGAGGTGCTGTGAATGATAGTCCGAAAGACATTAACAAATTACACACCTTTCATGTTGTCTCTGCGCAAAAAGTTTAGAGCACCTTGTCCCATTTTACCACTGTACCATTTTCTGTGAGTCCTTGCTCTTGTCATGAAGGTTGTAAGAACACCATGGCATACAAGCAATGAGAATAAATACAGAATGCAAATGCCACAAACAAATATATTTAAATTTTGAAATCCAGTATAATATAAACATTGAAGAAATACAAAAATTGGCTTAGGTAAATATGAAATCAATATGTGAAATATGAGTACATGTAAAAAGAAACCCTGTTGTCCTGGCACATCAACTAAAGCCACAATAAAAAATAGGAAATTATTCAGCAAAAATACGTCAACATCGACAAAAAACATTTCTGGCACCCTTTGAGCATTGCCTAACCAGCCAAAACATTAAACAGGCTCCAACACACTCAAGATTTCCTGTACATAGAGACTAACCCGAAGAACATGAAACTACCTCAGTCATTCATTCATTCATTCATTTCCATTGAATCAACTTTGGGAACGATCACCCCTGCGAGCTTTTGTGATCCTTGGATGCCCCCTCTGGGCTCCACGCACCTTCAAAGCATGGTCCTAAAAGTAAAAAAAAGCATCCGTTTTATTATCTGCTCCATTCACCAAAATTGGCAATTAACCTCATCTTTTTGTTTTCGAAGAGAAGGCAATAATAAAAGAAGTTTTTTGTATGCCTGGCGCCAAACTCGAACCTCAAAGCCACTTGCCCTGCCCCCCCCCCTGTATTTTGGCCAATGCCCGTGTTTGGCCGATGGGTTCCCACCACTGAGTAGTTTTGATGGTTCGCAAGACAACAGCATCGGCACATTCAGCATCCCTTGGCAAAACCAGACGTGCGGTGCGGTGCGGTGCGGTGCGGTGCGCCTCATGGGGGGGGTTTCGTTTGCCATGGGCTTCTTCGCCACGGGGCGTCAGACCACAGGGTTAACCCACGGGACTCCTCCAATGGGGATGTGTTTTTGCATTGAAACGCGAAAAGCTTGCATTTGACCTGTTTGGGACTTTTCACGTTGCCGGTTTGTGTTGGCTTGTGGGACCTGGACCACTGCAGAGAGCGACGAGGAGGTGGTGGACATCAGCCAGGCGAAGACCAAACAGGCCGTTGGCAAGGAGGCCCGGCTGCAGCGGGAGGTGGCGGAGCTGCAGCGGCAGCTGGAGCTCCGGGAGGAGAAAAGGGAGAAAGAGAACCTCATTCGGAGAGCACGCATCGCCCTGACACAGAATGAATTTGCAGACCTACAACAGAAGCTCAAGGAGGTGGAGAACGAGGTGCGCTGTACATCTCGGCAGACTTCGGCTCATCGCCCCTCTAACCTCCAACACAACGCTTTGATCAGGGTGCTCCACTTCACGTGTTCTTGTGTATGTCTGTAGCTCATGTATCCTCTTCCCCCATACATATCTACCATCGCTATGTCAAGCACCAAGGGCATTCCACTTGCTCATTAACCTCTGCCATGGTGTGCTATTCACACTGCAATGTACACTCTGCAATGCGATTTTATCGATTTTATCGTTTTGGTTGGTGCTGCCCCCTTTCCACCCTGGTCCGACGGGAGTGGTTGTGCAGTTGGGATTGCCCCTTTCCGCTCGTCCGGTAGGGCTGAGCGTGTGCTTGTGTAATTCGTGTTGCCCCCTTCCCGCTCTCGTCCGGTAGGGCTGAGTGTGTGCTTGTGTTGTTGGTGCTGTCCCCTTCCCGCTCTCGTCCGGTAGGGCTGAGTGTGTGCTTGTGCTGTTGGTGCTGTCCCCTTCCCGCTCTCGTCCGGTTGCTTGTGTGGTTAGTGCAACGTCCTTCCCCTGATGTCTTGTTACAATGATGCTCCCTTGAATTGTTATTTTTTATTTTTATTTTTATTTTATTTTATTTTATTTTATTTTATTCATTTTCCTCCCTTCCCGCAACAAATGCTAATTAAGCCCCTTTCGCGTTGCCTGTACCCGCCCAGGCTCACCAAACCAAACCAAACCAAACCAAACCGTGGGAATGCGACTCCGCTCCGTTCAGTAGCACTGGAGGGCTTTGAAGAATGATCCAGCGTGATCAGCAGCTGAGGTGCTGTGAATGATAGTCCGAAAGACATTAACAAATTACACACCTTTCATGTTGTCTCTGCGCAAAAAGTTTAGAGCTTGTCCCATTTTACCACTGTACCATTTTCTGTGAGTCCTTGCTCTTGTCATGAAGGTTGTAAGAACACCATGGCATAACAAGCAATGAGAATAAATACAGAATGCAAATGCCACAAACAAATATATTTAAATTTTGAAATCCAGTATAATATAAACATTGAAGAAATACAAAAATTGGCTTAGGTAAATATGAAATCAATATGTGAAATATGAGTACATGTAAAAAGAAACCCTGTTGTCCTGGCACATCAACTAAAGCCACAATAAAAAAATAGGAAATTATTCAGCAAAAATACGTCAACATCGACAAAAAACATTTCTGGCACCCTTTGAGCATTGCCTAACCAGCCAAAACATTAAACAGGCTCCAACACACTCAAGATTTCCTGTACATAGAGACTAACCCGAAGAACATGAAACTACCTCAGTCATTCATTCATTCATTCATTCATTTCCATTGAATCAACTTTGGGAACGATCACCCCTGCGAGCTTTTGTGATCCTTGGATGCCCCCTCTGGGCTCCACGCACCTTCAAAGCATGGTCCTAAAAGTAAAAAAAAGCATCCGTTTTATTATCTGCTCCATTCACCAAAATTGGCAATTAACCTCATCTTTTTGTTTTCGAAGAGAAGGCAATAATAAAAGAAGTTTTTTGTATGCCTGGCGCCAAACTCGAACCTCAAAGCCACTTGCCCTGCCCCCCCCCCTGTATTTTGGCCAATGCCCGTGTTTGGCCGATGGGTTCCCACCACTGAGTAGTTTTGATGGTTCGCAAGACAACAGCATCGGCACATTCAGCATCCCTTGGCAAAACCAGACGTGCGGTGCGGTGCGGTGCGCCTCATGGGGGGGGTTTCGTTTGCCATGGGCTTCTTCGCCCACGGGGCGTCAGACCACAGGGTTAACCCACGGGACTCCTCCAATGGGGATGTGTTTTTGCATTGAAACGCGAAAAGCTTGCATTTGACCTGTTTGGGACTTTTCACGTTGCCGGTTTGTGTTGGCTTGTGGGACCTGGACCACTGCAGAGAGCGACGAGGAGGTGGTGGACATCAGCCAGGCGAAGACCAAACAGGCCGTTGGCAAGGAGGCCCGGCTGCAGCGGGAGGTGGCGGAGCTGCAGCGGCAGCTGGAGCTCCGGGAGGAGAAAAGGGAGAAAGAGAACCTCATTCGGAGAGCACGCATCGCCCTGACACAGAATGAATTTGCAGACCTACAACAGAAGCTCAAGGAGGTGGAGAAACGAGGTGCGCTGTACATCTCGGCAGACTTCGGCTCATCGCCCCTCTAACCTCCAACACAACGCTTTGATCAGGGTGCTCCACTTCACGTGTTCTTGTGTATGTCTGTAGCTCATGTATCCTCTTCCCCCCATACATATCTACCATCGCTATGTCAAGCACCAAGGGCATTCCACTTGCTCATTAACCTCTGCCATGGTGTGCTATTCACACTGCAATGTACACTCTGCAATGCGATTTTATCGATTTTATCGTTTTGGTTGGTGCTGCCCCCTTTCCACCCTGGTCCGACGGGAGTGGTTGTGCAGTTGGGATTGCCCCTTTCCGCTCTCGTCCGGTAGGGCTGAGCGTGTGCTTGTGTAATTCGTGTTGCCCCTTCCCGCTCTCGTCCGGTAGGGCTGAGTGTGTGCTTGTGTTGTTGGTGCTGTCCCCTTCCCGCTCTCGTCCGGTAGGGCTGAGTGTGTGCTTGTGCTGTTGGTGCTGTCCCCCTTCCCGCTCTCGTCCGGTTGCTTGTGTGGTTAGTGCAACGTCCTTCCCCTGATGTCTTGTTACAATGATGCTCCCTTGAATTGTTATTTTTTATTTTTATTTTTATTTTATTTTATTTTATTTTATTTTATTCATTTTCCTCCCTTCCCGCAACAAATGCTAATTAAGCCCCTTTCGCGTTGCCTGTACCCGCCCAGGCTCACCAAACCAAACCAAACCAAACCAAACCGTGGGAATGCGACTCCGCTCCGTTCAGTAGCACTGGAGGGCTTTGAAGAATGATCCAGCGTGATCAGCAGCTGAGGTGCTGTGAATGATAGTCCGAAAGACATTAACAAATTACACACCTTTCATGTTGTCTCTGCGCAAAAAGTTTAGAGCTTGTCCCATTTTACCACTGTACCATTTTCTGTGAGTCCTTGCTCTTGTCATGAAGGTTGTAAGAACACCATGGCATAACAAGCAATGAGAATAAATACAGAATGCAAATGCCACAAACAAATATATTTAAATTTTGAAATCCAGTATAATATAAACATTGAAGAAATACAAAAATTGGCTTAGGTAAATATGAAATCAATATGTGAAATATGAATACATGTAAAAAGAAACCCTGTTGTCCTGGCACATCAACTAAAGCCACAATAAAAAATAGGAAATTATTCAGCAAAAATACGTCAACATCGACAAAAAACATTTCTGGCACCCTTTGAGCATTGCCTAACCAGCCAAAACATTAAACAGGCTCCAACACACTCAAGATTTCCTGTACATAGAGACTAACCCGAAGAACATGAAACTACCTCAGTCATTCATTCATTCATTCATTCATTTCCATTGAATCAACTTTGGGAACGATCACCCCTGCGAGCTTTTGTGATCCTTGGATGCCCCTCTGGGCTCCACGCACCTTCAAAGCATGGTCCTAAAAGTAAAAAAAAGCATCCGTTTTATTATCTGCTCCATTCACCAAAATTGGCAATTAACCTCATCTTTTTGTTTTCGAAGAGAAGGCAATAATAAAAGAAGTTTTTTGTATGCCTGGCGCCAAACTCGAACCTCAAGCCACTTGCCCTGCCCCCCCCCTGTATTTTGGCCAATGCCCGTGTTTGGCCGATGGGTTCCCACCACTGAGTAGTTTTGATGGTTCGCAAGACAACAGCATCGGCACATTCAGCATCCCTTGGCAAAACCAGACGTGCGGTGCGGTGCGGTGCGCCTCATGGGGGGGGGTTTCGTTTGCCATGGGCTTCTTCGCCCATGGGGCGTCAGACCACAGGGTTAACCCACGGGACTCCTCCAATGGGGATGTGTTTTTGCATTGAAACGCGAAAAGCTTGCATTTGACCTGTTTGGACTTTTCATGTTGCCGGTTTGTGTTGGCTTGTGGGACCTGGACCACTGCAGAGAGCGACGAGGAGGTGGTGGACATCAGCCAGGCGAAGACCAAACAGGCCGTTGGCAAGGAGGCCCGGCTGCAGCGGGAGGTGGCGGAGCTGCAGCGGCAGCTGGAGCTCCGGGAGGAGAAAGGGAGAAAGAGAACCTCATTCGGAGAGCACGCATCGCCCTGACACAGAATGAATTTGCAGACCTACAACAGAAGCTCAAGGAGGTGGAGGAAACGAGGTGCGCTGTACATCTCGGCAGACTTCGGCTCATCGCCCCTCTAACCTCCAACACAACGCTTTGATCAGGGTGCTCCACTTCACGTGTTCTTGTGTATGTCTGTAGCTCATGCATCCTCTTCCCCCCATACATATCTACCATCGCTATGTCAAGCACCAAGGGCATTCCACTTGCTCATTAACCTCTGCCATGGTGTGCTATTCACACTGCAATGTACACTCTGCAATGCGATTTTATCGATTTTATCGTTTTGGTTGGTGCTGCCCCCTTTCCACCCTGGTCCGACGGGAGTGGTTGTGCAGTTGGATTGCCCCTTTCCGCTCTCGTCCGGTAGGGCTGAGCGTGTGCTTGTGTAATTCGTGCTTGTCCCCCTTCCCGCTCTCGTCGGTAGGGCTGAGTGTGTGCTTGTGTTGTTGGTGCTGTCCCCCTTCCCGCTCTCGTCCGGTAGGGCTGAGTGTGTACTTGTGCTGTTGGTGCTGTCCCCCTTCCCGCTCTCGTCCGGTTGCTTGTGTGGTTAGTGCAACGTCCTTCCCCTGACGTCTTGTTACAATGATGCTCCCTTGAATTGTTATTTTTTATTTTTATTTTTATTTTATTTTATTTTATTTTATTTTATTTTTTCATTTTCCTCTTCCCGCAACAAATGCTAATTAAGCCCCTTTCGCGTTGCGTGTACCCGCCCAGGCTCACCAAACCAAACCAAACCAAACCAAACCGTGGAATGCGACTCCGCTCCGTTCAGTAGCACTGGAGGGCTTTGAAGAATGATCCAGCATGATCAGCAGCTGAGGTGCTGTGAATGATAATCCGAAAGACATTAACAAATTACACACCTTTCATGTTGTCTCTGCGCAAAAAGTTTAGAGCACCTTGTCCCATTTTACCACTGTACCATTTTCTGTGAGTCCTTGCTCTTGTCATGAAGGTTGTAAGAACACCATGGCATAACAAGCAATGAGAATAAATACAGAATGCAAATGCCACAAACAAATATATTTAAATTTTGAAATCCAGTATAATATAAACATTGAAGAAATACAAAAATTGGCTTAGGTAAATATGAAATCAATATGTGAAATATGAGTACATGTAAAAAAAACCCTGTTGTCCTGGCACATCAACTAAAGCCACAAAAAATAGGAAATTATTCAGCAAAATACGTCAACATCGACAAAAACATTTCTGGCACCCTTGAGCATTGCCTAACCAGCCAAAACATTAAACA
>CAAHFI011684744.1:0-12837 GCA_900893395.1 Euglena gracilis
TGTAACAATGCGTTGCAGATTGTGCAACCGCACTGAATAAAGTGCTTCAGCTTGATGAGGACAACCAGAAACATGTCTTCACCAAGCTGGAATGCTGCTGGAATTTCTTGCAGGAAGTTGGCAAATATTGCCAGAGGAATTTCGAAAGTGCGGGTATTGACCTTGCTAACTTTCGGGAAACCTTTGACAAAATCTGCTTAAAACTCCCGCAAAACTTCTGGCAAATTAGTGAATGCATGCATGAAGCGGAAACGCGGAATGACTCCAAGTTTCTGCACGTGCATGACTCACTACAGCAATTATCAGGACAAATGGAGTCCTGTTCATCCGCGTTGTTGCATTTGCAACAACAGTTGCATGCACGAGATTCCTCGTCTTCAACATGTAGTACTGGTGGATTCGTGTCTACGGACCACTTCACCACCCTATCCGCAACTTTCCATGAATCGCAACACCACATTATGCAGTTGTGCGATGAAACGGAAAAGTTTCGGCAATTCCAGTCACAAGCAAACGAGAATTTTGCTCCCCACACGTATGTGCGGCACTTGGACGAGCGACTTTCCCGTTTGGAGCAGAAAACCTGCTATTCTGACGCGAATCAGGTTAGATTATCCAATCTGAGTGCGAGAGTCGCGGAAGTGGCACAACGGCAGGATTCCCTGCAGTTGCAGTTGCAATCCGACATTGTCTGGATTAACTCGGCCATTGCGGGTTTGCAACAAAGCTATTCCGCGCTTGGCCACCGAGGTCCGGACATTAGCGGTATTCAAACTGCTATTGGGTAACTCCAGACCCGGTATGCATCGGTGTCTACCAAAGTAACGGAAATGCAGTCTTTGCCTGCAGGTTCCATTTCCCGGATTACCGAGAACCCTGATTTCAAAGCATTTTATGACAAAATGCTCACTGATAATCAGGAAACCTTGCAAGATTTCTGTAACAGCCTATTATAGCTTGAGGAATTGGTGAATCGGAATGCCCAGTCCACGCAAGGTGATATTAACAAGTTGGATGAGCGAATTTCCGCGTTTTTGGATAAGCCACAACCCGGAAATTTGCCCGTGGGTACCACAACCGCGTTGTCGGATAACCCTGCACCGATTGCACCCACCACCACACCACCTTTGCAGATTCTCTCAAATGCTGTAAAAGTATTAAGGGGACAACTCCAATTATTGGATGAGTCTCACGGGAAACTTGTCCAAGATGTTACCGGAATTTCCGAAAGGATTCCGCATTTGGAGGATTTTTCCCGTTACCGCAAGCGTATTCGCGCTTTGGAGGATGATGTTGACCGTATTCGCGGCCAAGTCCAGCTTGTTGAGCATTTGGAGCAAAGTGTGCATGACTTGTCTGTGGGTTTGGATAATGTGTCCAACCAAGAGCGGGTTTTACACCGCAATTCGGCAGTATGCATTGCCGAAGATGCGCCAAATGTTCCATTGACCCTCGGTGGTATTCCGCGGTTTTGGGCCTGGGTACGCTCGAGCACCAAGCGTATCCTTTCCGGATTCTTGTCGGAATTGCGAAATTTCTGGTGAAGGTGAATCCTGGTACTGGAAATCCGGTCGCAAACCCTGTTGGTCACCCGTAATACGGGTACTCTCCGGTGTGGGGGTATGTCGTGCATGCAACATGTGACCCACTCCCCGTGTACGGGTTTGGCTCATTCCACGCACAAGCATGGAACGTTGGATTTCTTGATGCAGACTTGGCGGAAAAATAGGAAATTCATCCGAAAACTGGGTTTGGGTTGTTGGCAAGGCCAATGGTGGCACAATTCGCGGAATCGCGGAATGTGACACTCGGGACACAGGTGGTGGTGGTGAATGCGCACCTAGAGTCGGGTTGTGAAAACGCGACTCTGGAGGTTTCTCAGAAAGACTTCAAGGGCACTATCACAATCGCGAATAAGGCGAAACCTCAATGGGACGGTGATCCAACCACATGGAGACAGTTTTTCCGGGACTGGGAGTATTACTGGGCATTGAAAGGACCAACCCAGGACACAAACGTGGAGGTGATCGGGATGGAATTCATCGATTGCCTCCAAAGGGATTAAAAGGAGCGCGCGCGACAACTTGTCATTCGCTACCCCGTTTCCTTTGATGACCTGGTGGAGCAATACGCTTCCACCAGTTCAAGTTTGGTCGCTAGGATTACCCTGGAGACCAAGTGGCGGCAATGCGCCCCACCGGATCGCAAGTGAAAGTCCATTGACCTTTCGTATGCCAAATGATTAGGACTTGCCGCTGAACTCAGAGAAAAGCAAATGCACGAACAGTTTGATGCTGTTCTCATCCATTTCACGCCTAGCCTCATCAAGGGTATCCATCGTGAGGAGTTGGCGGGTCATACAATGACTCTTGACCAACGCTGGAACTACGTTTCCAAGCAGTTGAAACTATCACAGCTTCTTGGTCAGATTCAATCCGCGTATAACGCACACCCAACCGCTGGATTACCGGCTGGTTCGGTGAACGCATTGCAAAAATCACCAGTTTCACCCACTTCACCACACACGGGATCGAAAACGCGATACCCGCGTTCCTCGGACCAAGCCACGCATAAAGTGTGCTTTTTGTGCAACAAATCGGGACATATGTCTCGAGAATGCCCGAATCCTGAAGCGCGAAAGCGTATTCAGAGTCCGCGAGGCTCGACCTCATCACGGGGTTCGGGTTCCTCCGCATTTTCACGCCAATTGGGCAATTCACGGTCATCGGATCCCCGTTCTGGAGGTATCAGCCCCCGGTTCCCGTTCCGCGATGAGCAGAAACACGTTACCCCTCGGGGTAGGTCACCCGGTGCCCCTACCAAGAAGCGTGATTCTTATCACGAGACATCGCGATCGCGTTCGCGAAGCGGATCATCCTCTTCGCGATCCTCATCGGGAAAACCCCAATACACCGGTCATGGTCGACGGGATACCCGCTCATCACGACGGTTTGACGGGAAATCAGGAAACCGATACCCCCGTTACCCGGAATCGCGACACAAATCTCGGTGTTCGCTTTGTGGATCGAGTGATCACCACTCATCCAAATGTCCGCGTTCTCGTTCTCCCCGACCTGGCCAACGTCATCGCGGTATGAAGCGCGGTGACAAGGGTCACTCCTCCAACCGCCATAAAGTCGGTTTCAAGATATCTTGTTTCGAGGATGACACCCCGGCTTCGGGCAGGGAGGAGGATGAGACCCCGGATACCGATTTCGACGACGCCCGCATGGCAGTGCGCACGTTGAAATCCGTTTAGACCTCGAAAAGGCCCATAGCCGGCTATTCGGCCGGTTCGGACCTGGAGTAGGGGAGCCCGAGGTCCGAGGGCACGGATCTCTGGGCTGATGAACACATGGAGGTAGGACCTGATCAACCCTGCCCCCCCTGCCCATCTGCCTTTTTGGTCGGTACCCGGAAACTTTTCGGGTCCCCCACCCCCCACTCCAACTTTCCGCTCGGAATGTTGTGCAAAGTAGGAAAGGGTTCATGGGAAAGCTGGCAAGAAAACGTATTTTCGCCAGACCCTTCATTTTGCCAACCCCCCATGGAACTTTAGGTCCAAGCCGAAAGCAAAATTCAAAAATTTTGTACAAAAGTCAAAATTTTTTTTGACCCAGGTTGTCTTATTGTACTACTTTTTCGGTTCGGGTTGATACCAACCCCCCTCTTGGTGAAAGCCAAGAAGCCGATCACAATTACGACGGCTGACAACACCCCCATGTGCGGTGGTGACTTGGGATGCTTTTTGGACATTGTCCTGCCCCTCATCTCCAAGCACCACTCACACCCCCCCCAACCGCAAAATTTTCCGGATATCTGGGGATATGACTCCGGAATCCATGGTTCTGGCGTAATTCTGGGATACCCCTTTTACGTCAGCACCGGCTGGTAGTGGATTGCCACTCCCACGGTTTGCGCACATCACCATTCTCTTCAATGCCCCCCAAACCCTCATCACCTGTGGCGTCAACCGCAACAGCCACCAATTTTTCCACACCGTTTTCAAAAACTTTTACCCCGTTACCAACCACACCAACCAACGTTTTCCACACTGGGTGTACCGAGAAAGTTCACCCCCTGCCAACTGGCACACCAACTTCCGTTCCCCATGAGGCAGGGCAAGCGAGTAGCGGTACCCCCCTCGTTCCACTGGGTTACAAGACAAAAGCCCAAAGGCCTGAAGTAATTACGGTGTCGAGAAGCTGCCCAGAAATACCCCGTTCTCCACCAGATGTATCGCTTTTAGATACATCTGTACACCCCCCAGCAGCAACAAAAGCGCATCCCAACTTTTACACACACCCCCTCAAGACCAACATTCGCGACCAGGACCACTACTCCGACACTTCCTTCCAATGTGTGCACTGTAGGAAAATTTCCGCCCAGCCAGATTTCGATTGTGGATGTTTAGTCCAAACACCAACACTAATCCCGATTTCGCGTAACCATACACTTGGTTGCGGTTCGCAATGCGCCACCGTACATCAAGTGCTTCAACAACGAGGTATTGCGTTGTTGTTTGGAACTGCGAAATACGTGTCACACACATCCCCCACCTCCATCTGGCATGATATGGACTGGGTATGCACCCGTCCAACCCACCAACCACCGGGAATGCCCTTGGGAGTGTGGATGACACACCCTTGGCCTATGTTTGCGGATCCCTGAATTGCGTTACCGCTCTTCAACCCGCGAACCAGGTCTACATATACGCGATGGGCGTATGGAACACATTTAATTTTGGTCAGTACCGTATTTTGGAGGAATGGTTCTCCAAAATCGCGGTTTTGGCTGATTCCTTCGATTTGTCGTTGCAAATTGATGCGTTTTCATCAAAATCGCATGCGCGCTTGTCACTATATTGGTCGCGACATTCCAACGCAATTCTTAAATTTGGGGTGAAACGGGGCTATGGATGCACCCTCCCCCGAAACTTATCCCGGATGTGGTAAAGAAAATCCTCCGCGATGAACCGCGCGGAGCTCTCCTCATACCCGTCAATCCGAATGCGGATTGGTTTCACCAACTATCCTATGTGTGTTTTCATTGGTGTGAATTACCCGCTTATATTCTTACCACCTGTTAAAGAAATCATTTTTCCCGTTTGTTTCTTTGACACATTCGGAATGTCCGATTCGCGGGTGCCAAGATACCTTGGTACCAATGGGGATGCCACACTCTCAACGCAGATTTCTGCGGTCACTGGGAGTGCGGACCAACACCCCAAGTCTGCTGACTATTGTTCGCGAATTACTCGCGAATTCCATGGTGTACTCGATCACCCAGTGTATGCCTGCGACATCCACCCCGCGATTTGCGGTCCGTTCGGTGTTTGCAAAATCGAGTATCAAGGATGGCGCTAAACCGATGCACCGGAAATTATTCCGCTGATCAGGTGAATGCGAACAAGCTCTCAACGAGATGA
This sequence comes from Euglena gracilis, assembly GCA_900893395.1. NCBI lineage: Eukaryota > Euglenozoa > Euglenophyceae > Euglenales > Euglenaceae > Euglena > Euglena gracilis. The sequence continues at coordinate 5,429 of CAAHFI011684744.1, forward strand.
TTGAGAAGCTTATCCAGCGGAAGTGGATTCCGAGAGCTTTCCAAGAGCGAGTGGACATCACAAGCTTTTGTGGTGCCCAAACTCGCTGACCAGACTGGTCAGAAGAAGGGGAGACTGGTGCTGAATTAGCGGTAGCTGATCACCCAAACGAAGGATGACCCCTTCCCGTTACCGCTGATCGAGGACTTGATCACCAAACAATCGTATAACTGGTTGTGGTCAATCTTTGATCTGGAAGACGGTTTCCATCAGATGCATTTGCATCGTGATTCCCAACCGTACACGGCATTCCTGACATCCAAGGGTGTGTACCAATGGACGGTACTCCCCATGGGTGTTAAGAATGGCCCAGCCATGTTTCAACGTGGGTTTTGCGCGATTTACCGTTTGCTCTGGTGTACATCGATGATGTACTGGTGGGAACCCAACCTCCATACGCGAAATCGGGCGAGTATATCCTCGAACCGCATTATCGCGATGTGCGGGCGGTATTATCCACGTTTGCTTTTTGTGAAGGGTTCCAAAATGCACCTGTTTCGCAAAATTATTAAGTTTTTCGGGCACATCCTGAGCAACGGGCAGCGTAAAGCCACACCCAGAAAGATGGAGGCCATTAAAAAATGGACTCCTGAGGTCATTAAGACCTTAACGCACTTAAAGGGATTTTTGGGATTAGACCAATATAGTGCGGTTTACATGAAAGATTTGGCGAAAATCGCGGTACCCCTAACCCGACAACTCAAAAATTGGACACCCGATAACGCAAAAGTCATTTGGGATGACCAAATGCGCGAGGCCTAGGAGTAAAATCAAGGACTTGCTCCTCGAGAACGTGGTTCTCGATATCTCGGTTCCATACAAACCGTGTTTCCCGGAGGTCTTCAGCAGCGATTACGCTGTTTGCGGGGTTCTTAGCCAGCATAATGCGGCAAATGAACTCCGACCTGTGGCTTTCTTTAACAGGAAGCTACAGGGCGACAACGGGAAAGGACAGGTTAAATGGAGTGTTCGCGAAAAGGAGACATATGCCATTGTGCTTATTCTCCAGAAATTACGCAGCTGGATAGCCAGCAGCCTGGTCCAGATACTCGTGTTGACAGATCATGAGAGCCTTCAACACTGGTATACCGAGGACCTGAACAAGGCCATGTCATCAGTGGGCAGAAGATGCCAATCGCATGAGTTCTTGAGCTAGTTCAACCTGGTGGTTATTTATACCCCAGGTCACACGCAAAAAGTTGCGGATCCTCTCAGCCGAGCTCCCTGGTATTATCCTGGGAACCCGGATGAGGGTGACGTGACTTTTCATGGCCGTCATGAGGCTGTCCAGTTCGCACGTCGATCCGACGCTGCGGACAACATGCTCAATTCACTACCCGTTTCCCGGGTCAATCGCAGCATCGCCATTTCACCATTGTGTGGAAGGCGCCGGCGTGGACGCACTGCCGGACGCCGTCGCGTACGGAAACTCCTACCCCCCTATTTTTCCGCGAATGGGATTATTCGCGAGATCCTATATATAGTACATTTGTGAATAGACTGTGTAATGGTGAATCCATAGAGAATTACTCTCTATCACGATTGCGACTTATTTTCCGGAAAGATTCTGGTTATAAATATTGTATACCCCAAGACCTGGTTGGTGATGTGATTTTGAGTTATCACAACCACGGTCACCCTGTGGCCCCAAAACTTCTTTCACTTGTAGGTCGCAGATATTGTACAACCCTGAGGGAAGAAGATTTATATTCGCGCTGTTTGCGAATTTTGCAACGGTGCCAAATTTGTCAGGTTGTAAAACCGCGCAGAGGTACCTCCCCTGGTACGATGGACTTTTTCCCCGTACCACCGGACATTTTTACCTCCCTCTGCATGGATTTTCTCGAACTTGAACCTTGCAAAGGAACAGATGACAAAATTTACGATTACGTTTTTGTTGTCGTCTGTCGGATGAGACAGCCCAAATTCTGGCGTCTATATTGCTGGAGAAATGTATCTGCTTAATGGGTTTACCGAACGAAATCGTGAGTGATCAAGATCACTTGATCTCCTCGCGGTTTTTTACAACTTTGTGCGGTTTACCTGGCGTTGAGCAGCATTTTTCCATTATATACCGCCCGAAATGCAATGGTAGAGCCGAGGCAGCCGTGAAATCCGTCATCAATATGCTTCGCCTTTCACTGGCTGACTAGGGTAAGAACTGGTTATCCGTTCTTCATTGGTGTTTATTTTACGTCAATACCTTGCCAGGGTTGGTATTACCACACTCACCGTATAAAATTATTTTCGGACGGGACCCTCCGGCCATAGGGGATATCCCCTCGGAGAGACCCGCCCGAAGTAGCGTCAGCTGTGAAACGTGGTTTGCAGAAGTGGAATCACTCCGCTCTGAAGTCCAGTCGCGTATCAGAGAAATTAATTCCAACAAACGGAAATCGTTTTTTCAAAACTTCAACACACCTGTGTTTAGTCCAGGTGACCGCGTGTGGGTACGGAATAACCGCACCCGCATGCAATATTCCAAGCTAGACCCTCTTTGGCTCGGCCCATGCGAAATTTTGGAGAGGTTAGGTAGTAGCGGGCGATATAAAGTTGCCTTGCTCAACGGGATTGAGGAAGTCCATATGGACGAATTCAAACCGTACCTCAGCCCCCCAGACGGAAAAGCTATCCCCTGCCTATATTTCAAGCCCCCGTTCCAGATTAACTGAAACGGACGACTTTGTGGTCGATAGGATAATAGACCACAAGGTAGACAGGGGTGTGCACTACTGGAAAGTTCGCTGGAAAGGGTATGGGCCAGAGAGGAGGACACTTGGGAGCCAGCATCCAGTTTTGCTGGATATATCCAGCAGGATTGGAAGCTGTGGAATAAGCGCAATGACATAGACATAAGCATAAACACTTTCTGAAACGATTTCGTTTTGGAGAGTGTGTGTGTTTTATGTGAATGTTTCGCATTTAGACCCCCCCCCTGCACTTCATTCTCTATCTTTCTCGCAGAGTTTTTGATAAAGATAGAAGTTTCTTTTTCAGTGTGCAAGCACTCAGCGACTGACAACAAGGTTATCCTCGTTTCAGTCGCCGTTCGGGTAGCATCATGCTGCCTGGAGGCGGACCAGGACAAGGTCCACCGTGGCCGCAGCCTTCTGGGGCGCCGTACCGGCAGTACCCCCAGTATGCTGAGGCCCCAATTCCGGGTGCCCCACATGCTGAAAGGATTACAGCCCCGGTATTCGCCGCGGCCACCAGCAGCCGGTCCGCATATGCGGTACCAGATCCATCTGACGTCCAGCAGCCGGCACCCCAGCCACTAGGGCAGCGCAGATCGCGCCTGCCCCAGTATGCGGGAGGGATGATCTTTCGCACTACGGAGACGTTGGAGCGGGCGATGCATATGTGCGCTGACCCCCAAACGGAGCCCTTTATGCAAGCCATTTGGGATGCATACTGTGCTCAATTGTTGGTGGTAACCAACACTCCTGTGTCTCAGTGGTGTCCCTGCGGTCAAGCCCTGATGACGGGGACTGTATTTCTCGACGGCATCCGATTCCAGGTTCGAGCCTGGCGAGACGATGATGGACCTGGGCGTGTATGTGCCGCCCATGCTTCAAACGCAGACGCCGGTGGGATCCCACACCGTGCGTATGCGTGAGCACACACCCCCACCGGTATGTGAGGCTGTGCATGTCCCGCCTGGCATGACGGGAATCTTTGCTCGCCCGCCCTCGCCGCAGCGAATGCCGCCGCGCGGGCCGCCAGCGGAGCAATTTGTCTCGCTGTACGCGACGCGCGCGGATTACCCGCGTGGCGCACGCGTGCTTCCAGCCGGACAGTCGGACGTGCCCTCTGAGGCATTCGTCCAACACATGTTTGCACACTGGATGCCACAGGCACCACCGGTCGCCCCCGCCCCTGGCGTTGAGCCACGGCGGCAGCTGGAGCCCATAGTGGTGGAGGATGAACCTCCCCACCGTGTGGCAACCCGACCTCCCAGTGCACCCCTTGCCAAGACCGGGGATGTCCCGCGTCGGCAGGAGGGTCCCTACTACCATACGGCACCTCCAGGAACCGAGCAGGATGAGCTTGCTGGGCACTTCCTGCAGGAGCCTGTATTCACGTCTGAAAAGCACCGGACGAGGTATTAGTCCTCTCTGGCTGCCATTCAGGGCCGTGGATACACCCCATACCATCCGTACCAACCGCAGCTGCGGGTGGCAACCCCGGCATTACCCGGTGCGCACCCGGCAGGTGTGGCAGTATTACCTGCCACCCTCAAGCGCGACAGGGCTACGGAGAACCTGACCCCACAGCCCAGGCGACCCAGCCCCAGGGACGCAGAAGGCAGTTCGGCAATGCAGGTGGAAGCCAGCCAGGATACCCCGGCTGGACAACCACCGGCAGAGGCACAGGTGGCAATGAGCCGTCCTGTCGCCGCCATGCCACCGCCGATCCCTCCGGTATGGAAGGAGCCGCGACCCCCTGCGTCGATGCCAAGCCTACGCCAGGCTCCTAGCCAGCGCCCAGCCACTTCATCACCGCGACGTGCAGCGGAACGGCCAGGTCCCTCCCCAGAGATGGAATGGGAAGGAACCGAACCGACTCTTGCAGCACCGAGCGCCCGACCCTCCTGTATTCGCCAGACGGGAATGGACACCGGAAAGGCTGAAGGCAAAGGCAAGGGAGAAGGCAAAGGCGCGGGCGGCAAAGGTAAGGGTGAGGGTAAAGGTAAGGGACCAGGTGCTAAGGAGGAAGAGGAACCAGCAGAAGTCCTCTCGGACTTTGAGCATTTGCTCAAGTTCAGGGAGGAGTTGGAGGACGAAGGCTGGCGAATGCAGCATGGATATCATGTTGCAGGAAACAGCCCCGTCACCCCTCCCCAAGCAGTCATCGATGTGGTACTACACCACACCGAGAACAGAGTCATACAATTCAATTACGGAATTGATCTGCACGCCTTGGAAGGTGAAGGTGGCAGACCCTTGCTTTATGCCCAGCCGGGATTCTGGGAGCTCTGGTTTTGACTGGGATACCCCTGCCAGAACTGGGGTCTCTTCAGCGATTCCACTTGTCGCAGTAACCTGCACCAGTTGTGATTCCGCGACCAGCAGGTGTTGGCCCTGAGGCTGAAGGCAATCTTCGACTGTATCCATTCACTCGGACCCCTCGGTATGCAGTGGAAATACTACCCACTGCACCCCGACATCGAACGCCTGATTGAGGTGTTGTGGTGCAACAACCTCCAGGTGTGGCTAGTGAGCCATTACGGCTCAACCTTCCGCGTTCGGCGCGTCTCCCTGGATTACCCTCAGAGGTATGACCTCTGTTGTAAGTACTGTAGGCAGGAATTTCCTGTCGACTTCTGGGGATTCGGCGTCTGCGGAAGCCCTCCACCGCCTCGGCATAACCCAAGGCCTGGAGATAGGACGCCGCATGCTTATGCATGCGTGCCGCGAAGCCCCGGATCTTCAGGGCAAAAGGCGCCACGTCCACAAGCAGCGTATTTTAATGCTGCAGCAGTTCTGGTGGCGAGCCTGGACCACCTACGTCATGGACGTGTATGTACATCTCCGTGACCCCCAGGACGATAGGCCTGGTATGGAAAGCTTGCCACCGGATTACGGCGACCCCATTGAGGGTCCTCGTCATCGTCGTCGTCGGCTCGCTGACCTGCGCCCCAACTGGCACCTGGCTTATATCAGCCTGGAAGAACATTTGAGGCGACAGTTCGGCGGTACCCTCGACAGGGAGGGACTCCTCCCCTGATGCATAACCCGAAGGCCGTCCTCGACCTGCGTATGCCGATTCTGGCATGCGTTCAGGAGTTCGAGGAGTGCTTTTTCGAGGTCTGGGAGGAGACGCTTTACCGCGAACTCCTGGCCCCGAACAGGCCAGCCAACGCCTGGGTACAGCCATCATGGCCGCCGCCCTGCCCCAACAGCGCCAGCAGCAGCACATTGGCCTTTTACAGGCTGGCGGACGCTCAGGGATGCCGATGGCACCCCGACGATCCTCGTTCGCCGGAGGATCTGCGCGCCTTCATCGCCCGGGAGGATGAACCTCTGGCGCGAAGGAGACGGGAGGCGTCAGTGGCTTCCACCACCGCGATTCCGCGGCGGGAGGAACGCGAACGCAGCCCCTCCGTCTCCGTTCTGGAGGCAGCGCCGCCGTCTCCGACAGGAGCGGCTGTATCATTCGTCTCTGCCCCGCGCGCAGCATGGGATCGATCTGTTTCCCGGGCCCCCGCGGCCGCTCCCGTCTGTCCACCAGCAGGTGGCGACGAAGAACTCCCTCAGGAGGAAGGCGAGAACGTGGAGGATATACTCTACGCTGCTCTGCCTGCACAGGCACAGCCTCGGCCAGACGAAGCACCCACAGGGGATATACCTGTGACGGCAACGCCTGTCCCGACGGCTGAGCCTCAAGCCGAGGTGACTGGTATGGTCATCGAGGATACCCTCGAGGAACCTGCTAGCCCCACAGCACGCACCTCATTAAGAGGCCGTGTGCTCGGCGCCGTAGTCACCAGCATTACTGCCGTGGCTGCTGCACTAACACCACGAGGTGGAGGCGTAGCATCAAGCTCCGCCGCTGAGGTGGTGGAGACGCCGGAAGTCGGCGTCCCTGCACCCCGGCAGAAGTGCAAACACCGTTAGGGGAGGAACCCCAACCGACAGAGACATCTGTCGCACCGGCTACAACAGAGGTTCAACCTCCCATAGCACCTGCGCCAGCGGTTGTGGAGGATCATCCTCCTAGACGGGATGTCGAAATGGAAGTGGAGGAGATACCCTCACGACCACCGACACCGCGCACGGTCCCTGCCGTCCCGAGGACAATGGAAGAGTTTCTTGGAGTTTCAGCGCCTGTGGAAGCACCGATTCCGATGACCACCACAGTACCACGCCCCGTGGGGCAGGATGAACCTGCTAGGCGCAGGCCGGCTGAACAACCCCAGGAACCAGTACCGACCCCTCGGAGCGTCATGAGCGACCAAGCGGTCATTATGCCCGCTTCGCCCAGACGGAAAACGTCTGCCCCGGCACCATCGGCTCCTGATACCAGGAGTAAGCCGCAGGCATCGCCTCCTGATTCTGGGAGAGCGAAGCCGAAGGGTGGAAAACCGGGTGCTGCACCCTGTAAGCCCCCTACCAAAGGCGGTGATGGGAATCCACCACCGAAAGGTGGCGCTGGAGGCCAGACTGGCGGACAGCCGAAAGGCTCTACGACAATGCACGACTATTCGGCCGTTGCATCGTCCGTGTACGGCCAGAGCAAACCGAAAGGTAAGGCTCGTGATCGACAGGCCCGATGTTCCGCCGGATCGACGGAGGAGGAGCAGGACGAACCTGCTCCACCTCCCGTGTCTGCGGATGCCCAGCTCTGGACTCAGGATATCCTGGCCAGCC
>CAAHFI011688828.1:0-17887 GCA_900893395.1 Euglena gracilis
AAGGCTAGTGTTTGGGTGGGTCACGCAAATGTTGTGGTGTGAGAAGCGCGTGTGCACAAGACAAACCTTGAAGCCATGGATGAAATCACTTCAAAGAGTTTCTTTCCAATGCCACAGGCATTTATTGGAAGTATGTTTGCCACATTGCACGTGCGATCCCCTTTCAAGGCAGCTGCAAACCGTTTTGCCTCAGCGCCAGGGGCACCACCCCAACAAGAAATTTTTCAAAGTGACAATTCCAAGAAATGAAACAGGAAATATCCCACTGGAACCGAACATGGTTTTGTGGTTTTGGGGGGTTTGGGGTTCTGGCCCACTGGTTTTCAGGACACCGGTTCTGTCATCACCAAAAATGGAAAAAAAATGCCAAAAATGGTCGAAATTGGTTGTAGAGAGCCTGATTTGACTGTCACCACCATGTAGTGCACAGAAATTTGTCATTTGGGGACTACCGGGTGGGTATCCAATTTGGCGAATATTGGTGTTGTTTTGCAAGAGTACCGGGGGATGAAAATACCGCTCGGTAGTAATATCGAAGGGATTAATACCGCTCTTTAATAAAACCTGCCAGACGCCTGATCGTTTCGCTGTGAGACAGAAAAAACCCACCCCGCGATCCAGATTAATTTTTGCCTGATCCTAATTCCGGCCGCCGTGCCATAAAGATGCCCAGATCGCCAGTTATGGAAACTCGCCCAGTGAGCGGAATTAATCCATTCGGTAAATAATGCAGCGCGGTATTTTAATCCCTCCGGTACCGTGCAATGTTGAAAAAAACTCATGACTACTGCTGTTGAAAAGAGCTTTCGAGGGTAACTTGGTACCTTAATGTTGCACGTAGCCACAGACACGCCCGTGACCATCGGAATTTGGCGAATTCCAAAGCAGGGTACCGCAGATTAGTGATCAGATTGGTCCAGGGAGTGTCCTTTGACCGAAGGCTGTGAACGCCGGTTTTGTGGTGAACCCAGCGGCCCGAAAACGTCATTATAAAAAGGGGGGACTCCAATTTTGTTGTGAACCTGGCATCCCAAGCGCCAGTTCCGTCCAAACGTCCTGGACGCCAGGTTCATGACATAACCGGCGTCCCTCCCCTTTTCTGATATAGAATGGGACAGGATGGGGATAGTGCCCCGTGCCAGATTGTCCGACTCCCGGAAGGCCGCCACGGGGGTGGCTAATCCGGGGAGGGAGGGATGAGAGGAATGATTGATTTTGGGTGCGTGTGAATCATGATAATAAGAGCTTCAAAAAATACTAGCCCACACAAATGGTATCCCTGCATCATCGATTCGCTTTGGAGCAATGGTTCAACAAGAGTGCCAAAGTGAGGTAAGCTGACAAAAACAGGATTGCTCCTTGACGTTTCCGTTGTTCCGTCAAGATGCATTGGCAATGGAGTCAAGCACACGTGACGAGGTCCCTTCGCCAACTTTGCCAAGTGCAATGCTTGTGGGCACGTGGGGGATGAGGGCTCCCCCCCCCCTAATTGGACCCAGCCCCCTGTCTAATTGGATAATTGGCATCCGGATCTCATCCGCCAAATTTGGCAAGTTTGCAAAAAAGAGTGTTAAAAATCAAAAATGATTGTTTCAAAAAAATCAAAACTTGATGGATAAGAAGAGTCACGACAACAACTGCACAAACAATATTGCCCAACTTTGAAAATAAAACATATCGGGGGTGGCTCAGGACGCAGGGGGACACGGGAGGGACGCGGGGGGGAACTGTGGCCCAACTGCCCCCACGCGTTTCTTTGGCGTCACCCAAATTTGTATGTAATTTTCCTTTGGTCGACCAAAAAATGTGCTCGGCCAAAATCCGGGACGCGGGAGGACGCGTGGGGAATACCCCCATTGGGGTTACGTTTGGTAGGGGTTCTTGAGCTTCCCCTTTTGATCCCTTGGATTAATCCTGCGCACAGTCACGAGCATCACCTTCAAACCAGACAAACCCGGGCCACCGATTCACCACGGTGGCAAAGTGCCACATACGGCGCAGCTTTTTGAGGCGATGGCAAGATGGAGGACAATCATCAACCAAAAAATTATGCTCTTCTGAGTAAAACTCGAACCACCCAAAGAGCAACCCCCTCCTCATTGCCCCGCCCCTTTTTGTCCCTGGGCCCGGCCGACGGCTTATTGTCCCTCCCCGCTTATTGTCCAATTGGGCCTCCCGGGGCAGGTCGGTGGGACAACAAAGGGGGGGGGGTGTTGTTGTTAAACTGGCGTTTGAGATGCTGGGTTCAAGCAGAACCGGCGTCCCCCCAACAGGTTTTCCGGACGCCGGTTCTGTCCTAAAACCCGGCGTTAGTAGGGTTTTTTCGGATTTAACTTTGGGAAATTTTGGCTGTTCCGCCTTGGCAAAAAAAGGTCAATTTTAAGCATTTTTGCCAAAAAATCAATTTTTGAAAGCGTCCCAAAAACGTCGGGTTTTGAACACTTTTTTGTTGGAAGATCTTTGCAAAAAGTGCTATGACAGTGAGCTGTTCCCATCCCCCCTATGGGAACAGCTCGGGGGGGGGGGATGGTGCCCTCCCCTACCGTCTCACCCCCAAACCCTCAAGTGTGCTGCTGCGCTAGACCGCTGAGAACGACCCCCCCCCCCCGGCCCAAGTGAGTTTTGGCTTCGGTTTTTGTTCATGAGCGTCCTTCTCTTCCATGACCTGCTGGAGTCAACCACTTGAACTTTCATACCGAGGACCCCCACCGCAAAATTTTAGCACAGATCGATGGAGATCAGGCGCTGAACTTTGTTGTTTTTTTTTGGGCGGGACCCCCCCACCCCCCCTATTCATTGGAAATACATGGATGAACTTCGCCGGTGAAGTTTCTCCATAAAATTCCTTTGGGGGCGGAGTCCCCAACCCACCCCCCCACCCCTGCCTAACCTCCGATAGATGAAAACCAAAAGAAGGACATTCGCTGAGTGGCAACAAGACACTTGAGCATAACTTTCATCTGGACACTTCAAATCACCCATGAAGTTTGATTTTAAAAGTTGGTGCAAATTTCTGTACTCGGCTGCCCAGTTGCTTTGGGCCAAAGTCAAGTACGAAACAACATACGTTTCGAGCCAGAACCTAGAAAAATAAATTTTTTTTTTGGCATAAGCTCCACAACACCTGTTTCGCATCAAGGCATTTATGCCACCCTCTTGAAGGTGAAGGTTTTTGATTCGGTTCAACAGAATCAATTCAAATTGTTCTGAAAAATCGTCCAAAGCCAAAAATATCGAGCCCCACTTTTGCATCATTCGCAACGAGGCTTCGCTTTGTTTACCGTATGAGCCCTGACCTCCCCCACGCACGCACGCATACACGTGCACAGGGGGGTTGGTTCGCCGTGGCGAGGGGGTCCGAATAGGGGGGGGGATGGCCGGAAAATGGCGTGGCGAGGGGGTCTCGGATGGGAGGGGGGGTAGCATGGTTGCACAATGAAAAATGTGTTGGATGGCGTGGCGAGGGGGTCCGGCTAGGGGGGGGGGTAAATGGCGTGGCGAGGCCCTCGGAGAGGGGCGGGAGGGGTGTACCAACCCCCCCACACACGCGCGCGCACGCACGCACGCACGCACGCACACACACACACACACACACACACACACACACACACACCACCACCACCACCACCACCACCACCACCACCACCACCACCCATAGCTGGCGTTTTTTTTGTTTTTTTTAAAAAAACGTTTTTTTTGTTTTTTATTAAAAAAAACGGGCAAAAAAAACAGCAAAAAAAACAAAGGGGAAAATGATGGTCCAATTGTTGCCTTTGATCGCAAGGGTGAATTAATCTTAGCTCAAATGACTTGAAAACCAATACTTTTGGTTGTCTTCAACAAGAATGGTCAAAATAGGGCATTTCTCTGCCATTTTGGGATGTTTCAACTTGAAACATCCCAAATTTGGTGTCTTTCTCTCACCGAGGATGGGCCAAAAAAGCTAAAAGTAAAGGCAAAAAAATTTTTTTGCCCTGGACCCTCAATGGCGTTTTTTTTGTTTTTTTTTAAAAAAAACATGTTTTTTTAAAAAAAAAACGTGTTTTTTTTTGACTTCGTTTTAAACGAAGTGCCAGCTATGCCACCACCACCACCACCACCACCACCACCACCACCACCACCACCACCACCACCACCACCACCACCACCACCGCCACCACCACCAGCAGCAGCACCAACACCAACAACAACGGCAGCAGCAACAGCAACAGCAACAGCAGCAGCAGCACCAGCAATAACAACGCAACGACAACCACCACCACCTCCTCCCCCACACTACCACACACGCACGTGCTCCAAAGAAAATGTGACAATTTGACACAATGAGGATTTATTGTGAAAGTGTGATATCTCCCATATTTGGTGGAGGCAAAGGAAAAAGAAACGAAGCCTGAACGCAACTTCTCAAAGCATGTTTGTGGAGACTTGACGTGCGAGGCAACTTCAAAGAGCTCCATGGCATATTGTTCCAAGTTGGGCTTCAAATGATTGAAGCATGGCGCAATTTGAGGAAATTCAGAACATTGAGATTGAGATGAAGTTCGGTTGTTGAAGCGAAATGAAAAAAAAAGTGATCCGCGATCGTTCTGGCATGGTTAACTTGGGAGACTTGGGAAGCCAGATCGTTCAAAAAAAGCCCCCCTTCATGATCTGGTACAGATGACCTAACCAACCGGGGCGTCCCTCCCCCCTCCCCCCTTTCCTAACTGAGCCATTTTGTGACCAAAATTTAAACGCCTTTAAATGTTCAAAAAAAAAAAGACAGCAAATTTGATGATTTAGAACCAATCCTAAAAAACACAAATTTGCATTTGGGAGTATGTTTAAAACTGATCCGCTTGCAAAAAATTTGGCAAGGTTTGGCAATCCGGTTCGGCCTCCGGAGCCCCCCCCCTCCCTGAACCAGTCTGGGTCAAAATGATCCATGCGATCTAGTTAACGTGGTTGGTTTAGACCCCATGACTATCTTGACCCCCCCAATTTGGCTGCCCTTCGGGCCTCCCCTTGCAGCCAATTATGGGGGGAACCTCCCCATAATTGTCCCCCCCCCCGATGCCCGGCCTTCTTAGGTGCGAACCCCCAAAAAACCCGCACCACAATCCCAAGGCAGAATCTTTTGAAATGAAACCCCAATTGGGGGGATATTGAGGGGGTCACGGTAGATAAGGATAGGTGCCCTCTGCCTTCAATCATTTAGGACCCTCCACCGTGTCTTTTTGTGAAGTTTACCACTTCGAAGCTCAAACCCCCCCCCCGGTGGTGGTTAAAGGGCTACTTTGGCACGTTAGGCGGGGGGGGGCTCATCACAAAAACTGAGAGCAGTGAAATTTGCATCATGCTTGTTGGAGAGGGAATCTCTTCAAAAATTTGGAGAGTTTGTCTTCGATAACTTCGTTGTCACTTTCCCCCACTTGGTGTGGCTCAATGGTGTATTGGTTGGATGAGGTTGGCCCCCCGCCAGGGCCATGTGCACCAAGTGTGGCCAAAGGGATGTTGTGTTCCCGTGAGGTAGGGAATTGCCTCGGACGACAGTCGTTTTCAACTTGTTGCGGTTCACCTAAAAACAAAAATTTTGGGCGTGGTCGAAACAAAACAATTTTACATACAACTTTCCAACGGTCTTTGCGAGCGGTTTGGGACATGTTCAAAAGCTTGCTCGCCATCTTCCAAAATCTCATGCTCCTCAAGTCCCGAGCCCTCTTCATCCTTTGTGACGACCTTTGAAGTTTGTGAAAGTTTACAAGTGAATGTGTGGGGACTTGAAAACACCTTCCCATTTTTGTGAATGACCCCCTCCAGAGACTTGATGACCTTGTGGTTGCGTCGAGTGAACAAAAAGGCTTGTTTCCTTAACGTTGAAAACAAGATCACGTGTGGTCGAATGTCGTTTGAAAAATCCAACAAGAATCGAGGATGTGTAAATTGTGCCTGCAAAAAAATTTTGGAGGGGAAATATTTTAAACGAATTACTAAACCTGGTTCGCTGCACGGCTGGTGATCATGAAAGAAGCTTCTTCGATTGGGATGCCCAATCCAACAGCTTCCTTGAATGCCTTCTCGGCACACAATCTAGAGTCCCTAGTTGATTTCAAGGCAAGAAAAATCCTAAAAAAATATGGCATACTTTGCGTCCTCTATCACCAAGGCCTCCTCCCCAAAAGAAGCCGAAAGGTGGCATGGCCATCCTTTCATTGAATGGAAAAGGTTTGTCAACTTTCGCTTTCCATTTGCTGTTTCGCAGCAGTGAAGCAGGTAGCCAAATTCTTCGTCAGAGATGAACTAAAGTGGTGAATATTTACCAATGACGAGGAAAAAAAACACATACAGAACTTCTCATGGGGCCATAGCCATTCTCACTGGCAATTTCAGAGAATGGCTTTGAACGATGAACATTGCGGTATGCAGCTTCATCGAAATTGATCCTTTCACGGGGAAGAACCGCTCGCAAGTTGTATCGAATGGCCTCCAATGTGAACCTTGAACAAATTTAATGGAAAAACGGATCACAATTTATTCCACAAAAATTGGCACATACAAGGGAGGGTCGGGTCATGGGGGGGGTCTCGGGGTTTCGGAGAGGCTAAAAAAGGCCATGATATGAAAACTGGGTGCTGATGGAACTTGGACAGGGGGGGTCTTATATGGGGGGGTCTTATATGGGGGGGGCATGGTACCATGCCTCCCCCCATATACCATGCCCCCCCCATATAAGACCCCCCCTCGGGAGCCAAAATCCCAGGGGGGTCTTATAGGGGGGGGTCTTATATGGGGGGGTCGGGCCGGCCTTCGGCCGGCCAGGGGGGGTCTTATATGGGGTCTTATATGGGGGGGCATGGTAACCCCCCCATATAAGACCCCCCCCCTGGGATTTGACTCCCGAGGGGGTCTTATAATGGGGGCATGATAAGGGACAAGGTTGGGGGGAGACAAGATCAGGGGGGATTGGCACCCATTTTGACCATGGGAGGCCCAATGGACGATAGGAGGGACAATTTTCATTGATCCGTCCAAAAAAAAACCCATCGGCCCGGAGGGGGGCATGTCGCGGCGGAGAACAAAATTTTCAAAAGTACCATTACCCCCCCCCAAATGACCCCCTCTTGTCCGGCCAGCCGGCCAGCCGGGGACCCGTTGTTTTTGTTTGAAAACAAAGCAAAACAAAACGCTTTAAAAACGGTTTTTTGTTTTAAAGAAGCTTTTTTTAAAAAAATAAGAAAAAAAACCTGTTTTAAACAACTTGTTCAAAAACAGAGAACTTTTTTTTTTTTTTTTTTTTAGGGGCTATAGCCGGCTTGTGGGGTCGCGCGTGCTCTCTCCGTCTCGCTTTATGGAGTCCAGGGCGGGCGGGCTACCCTTTGTGTGTGCTGCTTTTGCCGGCTCCACTCCCCTCCTTCGCCATTTGGCGGATGCCTTTGGCCTGGCGTGTAGGCGTGTTTTTTTTCAGAGAACCTTGGACCTCGGGGGCCATAGGGGGGGGGGGTCACTAACAAAACTTTGATATCACCCCCAACATTGGCACGGCTTGGCACGACGGCACGGCTCGGCACGGCACGGCTGGGCACGGCTCGGCACGGTGCGGCTCGGCATGGCACGGCACGGCACGGCTTGTGGCACAGCACGGCTCGGCTCAGCACGGCACGGCTCGGCATGGCACAGCACGGCTCGGCACGGCACGGCTCGGCACGGCACGGCACGGCACGGCTCGTGGCACAGCACGGCACGGCTCGGCACGGCTCAGCACGGCACGGCTCGGCTGGCACGGCACGGCACGGCACGGCTCGGCACGGCACAGCTCGGCACGGCTCGCGGCACGGCACGGCACGGCTCACGGCACGGCACGGCACGGCAGGGCTCGTGGCACAGCACGGCACGGCTCGGCATGGCACGGCACGGCACGGCACGGCACGGCTCGGCTCGGCACGGCACGGCTCGCGGCACGGCACGGCACGGCTCACGGCACGGCACGGCACGGCACGGCTCGGCACGGCACGGGTCCCGAGGTGGAGTTTGGGGGGGGGAGCAATTTTCACTTTGAGGAAACTTTGATCCCGGAGGGGGTAAACCCCCTCCAAATGGTGCCCCCGGGAAAAAATTTGGGGGGGGCATTATTTCCCAAAATTTTTCCAAATTTTTCGAAGTTTCGTAGGAGCAAAAATACCACTACCCCCCCCCTTATTTGAGCACACCTATGGCCTAAAGGACCCCCCAAATGCTCAAATCAGGGGGGTCAAATAAGGGGGGTCAAAAATTTGGCTTTGAGAGAGGCCCAAAAAAATTTTTGCGCCTTCGGCACATTAAATTTTTTTCCCCGGACCCAAATGCTCAATTTAGGGGGGGGTCAAATAAGGGGGGTAGTGGTAGCGCCAAAACCCCCCTTTGGGGCCCTTTTTTCAACTTTCTCATGAATTTTACCATTTTTGGAGGCTAGATGATCAGAAAAATCGATTTTTTTCGTAATTTGTTGTAAGATATTGTGATTACCTACATTTTCAGGTCAAAAACCTGGGCCTTAGGCCCGAAACCAGGGGGGAGGGGGGGGGTATTATTTCGGCGGCTGAAGTCGGACCCCGGGGGGGGGGGGTACCACCCCCCCCCTTTATTTGAGCACACCCACGGGCCAAAGGACCCCCCAAATGCTCAAATAAGGGGGGTCAAATAAGGGGGAGGTCAAAAATTCCTTTAGAAATAGGGCAAAAAAATTTTCGGCGCCTTCGGCACATGAAAAAAAAAATTCCCCGGACCCAAATGCTCAATTAAGGGGGGAGTCAAATAAAGGGGGGGGGTTTATTTTGGGGTATTATTTGGGGGCATTATTTTGGGGAGGTTTGGGGGGGGGGTTGGTACGCCGTGGCGAGGGGGTCTGAATAGGGGGGAGGGAGGGGGTACCACCCCCCCCCACACTGTCCCCCCCCATATTGTCCCTCGGCCCCGCCGACGGGTTTTTTTGGCTCGGCCAATGAAATTCCTTTATTTTTATTATTGTCCCCCCCATGTTGTCCAGTCGGCCTCCCGGGGGAGGTCGGTGGACAATAAGGGGGGGGGGGGTGGTAAATGGCGAGGTGAGGGGTCGGCGACCAGGGGGGGGGGGAGGGGTGACCATGGTTTCCAACAAAATTTTCCTTCAAAAAGTCGTGAAAATCCCCGGTGGCGTGGCGAGGGGGTCCGGTTAGGGGGCGGGGAGGGGGGGGTAACGTGACCCCCCCCTATATGGCACCCCTCGGGAGCGTTTTGACCCCCCTGGCGACTATTAGGGGGGGTGACAATTAGGGGGGTTACTCAATTACCCACATTTCCATGGGTCCATCGGTAACCCCCCCCTAATTGTCGCCCCCCAAGGGGGGGACGACTATTAGGGGGGGGTGACAAATAGGGGGGGGGTCACGTTAAATGGCCTGGCGAGGCCCGGGTAAATGGCGTGGCGAGGCCCTCGGAGGGGGGGAGGGGTGTACCAAATTTTTCTTCCGGCGCCTTCGGCGCCGGTTGTTGGCCAAATTTTTGAGGGGGGGGTTGGCAGTACAGTTGGGACCCCAGGGGTAATGCAAGTCTTTTCAGGGAAAACACGTTTGTAATGCCAACCCCCCCCAATGACACACCACCAGAAGTAACACCAAGGAGCTTTGGTAGGGGGAGGGGGGTCCCGAGGTCAGTTTTTTTTTGCATTTTTGGCACTTTTTGCTATACTGTCTCAACATAGGGGGGGAGGGTCCCTCCCCCATAAATCACACCCCCGACACGGGGGTGTCACTTATGGGGGTGTCACTTATGGGGGGGGGGGTCTCAAATAAAGGGTGCCAGGTGAGAAGGCAATTGTGCGGTCAGAAAAATTTTTGCGTCCGGGGGGTGTCACTTATGAGGGGTGTCATTTATGGGGGCAGGGGGGTTGAGGTGGGGGGGTTAGGAGGGGCCAGGGGGGAGCCTGAGAGTTTTTCCCACAAATTTGGGAATTTGCCATTTTGGTTCTGGGTTTGGGGGGGGGGTCAGGGGAAAGGGGGTTAGGGGGGGTTTGGGGGCAGGGAGAAGTGAACCAAAGTGAACAGGGGGTTCAGCCCCCATGTCCAAGCCTCATATACCCCCGTATGACCATTGACCTGAGTCTTGAATCACAACCCCTCAAACCCCTTCACTGGTGGTGCCAATTTTTGTGTGGGAGAAAATTGCTACAAACCCGATTGAAAAGGTTGTTGGGAAGTCGAGAAGGAGAGGTGCAACACGATCTTGTAATTCCCAAAGTCATCACCACTGAAAATTCTTTGCACATCCCTTAGGAATTGTTCTAAAAGACATCAAAGGTACCGCATGATCCTAAGTTCCCACGTCACCTGAAGATTTACCCTCAGAAAAATTGGTTAAATTGCCATGTTCTCAGCAACTCTGGACCAGGCTTCAGCAAAGCGCAACACGCTGAGCAAAAAGTGTTTTATAAAAGGAAGTAAAGAGAAAACATAACCATTCAGAATCATTCATTGTTCCAATGATTGTCAATGATCCACTGATTGGTGCAAATTCTTCAAAAAACTTCAAAGTCTTCAAATTCGCAGAGGCTGCTGGCAGATCTTTCTGAGTCTTGGTCCCCAAGGACCAAGACTCAGAAGGAACCACCCACAAGACAAAAAAACCCATGAAATTGGGGGATGCAGGCCTTAAAATCAGCAGATTGTTGTTCCTCGGAACGTCCTCTATCGATCTGTGCTAAAATTTTGTGGTGGGGGTCCTCGGTATGAAAGTTCGAGTGGTTGACTCCGGCAGGTCATGGAAGAGAAGGACGCTGGAATAGGGTACTATATTATTCCAGACTGGATATACCTGCACACGGGACAGTTTACATTTTTTCGGTTCACGGCACCCAAAATCACTCCAAGTCTCCCCAATTTGCCCCACCGAGGTCTCAAACACTCTTTGGGAGGTGCTCCGTCCGTTTTGGGAGTTTGTAGCACATTTTTTTGGCCTTTGGGACCAATGGAACGGGCTGCAGCGCAGTATATCCATGGTACCGTTTTGGCACCCTACGGGTGAGCAGCGCGACCACGGGCGCACCGGTCGAAAAATGCGGGGGGGCCTCGTGAAATTGGGGGATGCAGGCCTTAAAATCAGCAGATTGTGTTCCTCGGAACGTCCTCTATCGATCTGTGCTAAAATTTTTGGTGGGGGTCCTCGTATGAAAGTTCGATGGTTGACTCCGGCAGGTCATGGAAGAGAAGGACGCTGGAATATAGGTACTATATTATTCCAGACTGGATATACCCTGCACACGGGACAGTTTACATTTTTTCGGTTCACGGCACCCAAAATCACTCCAAGTCTCCCCCAATTTGCCCCACCGAGGTCTCAAACACTCTTTGGGGGGTGCTCCGTCCGTTTTGGGAGTTTGTAGCACATTTTTTGGCCTTTGGGACCAATGGACGGGCTGCAGCGCAGTATATCCATGGTACCCGTTTTGGCACCCTACGGGTGAGCAGCGCGACCACGGGCGCACCGTCGAAAAATGCGGGGGGGCCTCGTGAAATTGGGGGATGCAGGCCTTAAAATCAGCAGATTGTTGTTCCTCGGAACGTCCTCTATCGATCTGTGCTAAAATTTTGTGGTGGGGGTCCTCGGTATGAAAGTTCGAGTGGTTGACTCCGGCAGGTCATGGAAGAGAAGGACGCTGGAATAGGGTACTATATTATTCCAGACTGGATATACCCTGCACACGGGACAGTTTACATTTTTTCGGTTCACGGCACCCAAAATCACTCCAAGTCTCCCCCAATTTGCCCCACCGAGGTCTCAAACACTCTTTGGGAGGTGCTCCGTCCGTTTTGGGGAGTTTGTAGCACATTTTTTTGGCCTTTGGGACCAATGGACGGGCTGCAGCGCAGTATATCCATGGTACCCGTTTTGGCACCCTACGGGTGAGCAGCGCGACCACGGGCGCACCGTCGAAAAATGCGGGGGGCCTCGTGAAATTGGGGATGCAGGCCTTAAAATCAGCAGATTGTTGTTCCTCGGAACGTCCTCTATCGATCTGTGCTAAAATTTTGTGGTGGGGGTCCTCGGTATGAAAGTTCGAGTGGTTGACTCCGGCAGGTCATGGAAGAGAAGGACGCTGGAATAGGGTACTATATTATTCCAGACTGGATATACCCTGCACACGGGACAGTTTACATTTTTTCGGTTCACGGCACCCAAAATCACTCCAAGTCTCCCCCAATTTGCCCCACCGAGGTCTCAAACACTCTTTGGGAGGTGCTCCGTCCGTTTTGGGGAGTTTGTAGCACATTTTTTTGGCCTTTGGGACCAATGGACGGGCTGCAGCGCAGTATATCCATGGTACCCGTTTTGGCACCCTACGGGTGAGCAGCGCGACCACGGGCGCACCGTCGAAAAATGCGGGGGGGCCTCGTGAAATTGGGGGATGCAGGCCTTAAAATCAGCAGATTGTTGTTCCTCGGAACGTCCTCTATCGATCTGTGCTAAAATTTTGTGGTGGGGGTCCTCGGTATGAAAGTTCGAGTGGTTGACTCCGGCAGGTCATGGAAGAGAAGGACGCTGGAATAGGGTACTATATTATTCCAGACTGGATATACCCTGCACACGGGACAGTTTACATTTTTTCGGTTCACGGCACCCAAAATCACTCCAAGTCTCCCCCAATTTGCCCCACCGAGGTCTCAAACACTCTTTGGGAGGTGCTCCGTCCGTTTTGGGGAGTTTGTAGCACATTTTTTTGGCCTTTGGGACCAATGGACGGGCTGCAGCGCAGTATATCCATGGTACCCGTTTTGGCACCCTACGGGTGAGCAGCGCGACCACGGGCGCACCGTCGAAAAATGCGGGGGGGCCTCGTGAAATTGGGGGATGCAGGCCTTAAAATCAGCAGATTGTTGTTCCTCGGAACGTCCTCTATCGATCTGTGCTAAAATTTTGTGGTGGGGGTCCTCGGTATGAAAGTTCGAGTGGTTGACTCCGGCAGGTCATGGAAGAGAAGGACGCTGGAATAGGGTACTATATTATTCCAGACTGGATATACCCTGCACACGGGACAGTTTACATTTTTTCGGTTCACGGCACCCAAAATCACTCCAAGTCTCCCCCAATTTGCCCCACCGAGGTCTCAAACACTCTTTGGGAGGTGCTCCGTCCGTTTTGGGGAGTTTGTAGCACATTTTTTTGGCCTTTGGGACCAATGGACGGGCTGCAGCGCAGTATATCCATGGTACCCGTTTTGGCACCCTACGGGTGAGCAGCGCGACCACGGGCGCACCGTCGAAAAATGCGGGGGGGCCTCGTGAAATTGGGGGATGCAGGCCTTAAAATCAGCAGATTGTTGTTCCTCGGAACGTCCTCTATCGATCTGTGCTAAAATTTTGTGGTGGGGGTCCTCGGTATGAAAGTTCGAGTGGTTGACTCCGGCAGGTCATGGAAGAGAAGGACGCTGGAATAGGGTACTATATTATTCCAGACTGGATATACCCTGCACACGGGACAGTTTACATTTTTTCGGTTCACGGCACCCAAAATCACTCCAAGTCTCCCCCAATTTGCCCCACCGAGGTCTCAAACACTCTTTGGGAGGTGCTCCGTCCGTTTTGGGGAGTTTGTAGCACATTTTTTTGGCCTTTGGGACCAATGGACGGGCTGCAGCGCAGTATATCCATGGTACCCGTTTTGGCACCCTACGGGTGAGCAGCGCGACCACGGGCGCACCGTCGAAAAATGCGGGGGGCCTCGTGAAATTGGGGGATGCAGGCCTTAAAATCAGCAGATTGTTGTTCCTCGGAACGTCCTCTATCGATCTGTGCTAAAATTTTGTGGTGGGGTCCTCGGTATGAAAGTTCGAGTGGTTGACTCCGGCAGGTCATGGAAGAGAAGGACGCTGGAATAGGGTACTATATTATTCCAGACTGGATATACCCTGCACACGGGACAGTTTACATTTTTTCGGTTCACGGCACCCAAAATCACTCCAAGTCTCCCCCAATTTGCCCCACCGAGGTCTCAAACACTCTTTGGGAGGTGCTCCGTCCGTTTTGGGAGTTTGTAGCACATTTTTTTGGCCTTTGGGACCAATGGACGGGCTGCAGCGCAGTATATCCATGGTACCCGTTTTGGCACCCTACGGGTGAGCAGCGCGACCACGGGCGCACCGTCGAAAAATGCGGGGGGCCTCGTGAAATTGGGGGATGCAGGCCTTAAAATCAGCAGATTGTTGTTCCTCGGAACGTCCTCTATCGATCTGTGCTAAAATTTTGTGGTGGGGGTCCTCGGTATGAAAGTTCGAGTGGTTGACTCCGGCAGGTCATGGAAGAGAAGGACGCTGGAATAGGGTACTATATTATTCCAGACTGGATATACCCTGCACACGGGACAGTTTACATTTTTTCGGTTCACGGCACCCAAAATCACTCCAAGTCTCCCCCAATTTGCCCCACCGAGGTCTCAAACACTCTTTGGGAGGTGCTCCGTCCGTTTTGGGGAGTTTGTAGCACATTTTTTTGGCCTTTGGGACCAATGGACGGGCTGCAGCGCAGTATATCCATGGTACCCGTTTTGGCACCCTACGGGTGAGCAGCGCGACCACGGGCGCACCGTCGAAAAATGCGGGGGGCCTCGTGAAATTGGGGGATGCAGGCCTTAAAATCAGCAGATTGTTGTTCCTCGGAACGTCCTCTATCGATCTGTGCTAAAATTTTGTGGTGGGGGTCCTCGGTATGAAAGTTCGAGTGGTTGACTCCGGCAGGTCATGGAAGAGAAGGACGCTGGAATAGGGTACTATATTATTCCAGACTGGATATACCCTGCACACGGGACAGTTTACATTTTTTCGGTTCACGGCACCCAAAATCACTCCAAGTCTCCCCCAATTTGCCCCACCGAGGTCTCAAACACTCTTTGGGAGGTGCTCCGTCCGTTTTGGGGAGTTTGTAGCACATTTTTTTGGCCTTTGGGACCAATGGACGGGCTGCAGCGCAGTATATCCATGGTACCCGTTTTGGCACCCTACGGGTGAGCAGCGCGACCACGGGCGCACCGTCGAAAAATGCGGGGGGCCTCGTGAAATTGGGGGATGCAGGCCTTAAAATCAGCAGATTGTTGTTCCTCGGAACGTCCTCTATCGATCTGTGCTAAAATTTTGTGGTGGGGGTCCTCGGTATGAAAGTTCGAGTGGTTGACTCCGGCAGGTCATGGAAGAGAAGGACGCTGGAATAGGGTACTATATTATTCCAGACTGGATATACCCTGCACACGGGACAGTTTACATTTTTTCGGTTCACGGCACCCAAAATCACTCCAAGTCTCCCCCAATTTGCCCCACCGAGGTCTCAAACACTCTTTGGGAGGTGCTCCGTCCGTTTTGGGGAGTTTGTAGCACATTTTTTTGGCCTTTGGGACCAATGGACGGGCTGCAGCGCAGTATATCCATGGTACCCGTTTTGGCACCCTACGGGTGAGCAGCGCGACCACGGGCGCACCGTCGAAAAATGCGGGGGGGCCTCGTGAAATTGGGGGATGCAGGCCTTAAAATCAGCAGATTGTTGTTCCTCGGAACGTCCTCTATCGATCTGTGCTAAAATTTTGTGGTGGGGGTCCTCGGTATGAAAGTTCGAGTGGTTGACTCCGGCAGGTCATGGAAGAGAAGGACGCTGGAATAGGGTACTATATTATTCCAGACTGGATATACCCTGCACACGGGACAGTTTACATTTTTTCGGTTCACGGCACCCAAAATCACTCCAAGTCTCCCCCAATTTGCCCCACCGAGGTCTCAAACACTCTTTGGGAGGTGCTCCGTCCGTTTTGGGGAGTTTGTAGCACATTTTTTGGCCTTTGGGACCAATGGACGGGCTGCAGCGCAGTATATCCATGGTACCCGTTTTGGCACCCTACGGGTGAGCAGCGCGACCACGGGCGCACCGTCGAAAAATGCGGGGGGCCTCGTGAAATTGGGGGATGCAGGCCTTAAAATCAGCAGATTGTTGTTCCTCGGAACGTCCTCTATCGATCTGTGCTAAAATTTTGTGGTGGGGGTCCTCGGTATGAAAGTTCGAGTGGTTGACTCCGGCAGGTCATGGAAGAGAAGGACGCTGGAATAGGGTACTATATTATTCCAGACTGGATATACCCTGCACACGGGACAGTTTACATTTTTTCGGTTCACGGCACCCAAAATCACTCCAAGTCTCCCCCAATTTGCCCCACCGAGGTCTCAAACACTCTTTGGGAGGTGCTCCGTCCGTTTTGGGGAGTTTGTAGCACATTTTTTTGGCCTTTGGGACCAATGGACGGGCTGCAGCGCAGTATATCCATGGTACCCGTTTTGGCACCCTACGGGTGAGCAGCGCGACCACGGGCGCACCGTCGAAAAATGCGGGGGGCCTCGTGAAATTGGGGGATGCAGGCCTTAAAATCAGCAGATTGTTGTTCCTCGGAACGTCCTCTATCGATCTGTGCTAAAATTTTGTGGTGGGGGTCCTCGGTATGAAAGTTCGAGTGGTTGACTCCGGCAGGTCATGGAAGAGAAGGACGCTGGAATAGGGTACTATATTATTCCAGACTGGATATACCCTGCACACGGGACAGTTTACATTTTTTCGGTTCACGGCACCCAAAATCACTCCAAGTCTCCCCCAATTTGCCCCACCGAGGTCTCAAACACTCTTTGGGAGGTGCTCCGTCCGTTTTGGGGAGTTTGTAGCACATTTTTTTGGCCTTTGGGACCAATGGACGGGCTGCAGCGCAGTATATCCATGGTACCCGTTTTGGCACCCTACGGGTGAGCAGCGCGACCACGGGCGCACCGTCGAAAAATGCGGGGGGGCCTCGTGAAATTGGGGGATGCAGGCCTTAAAATCAGCAGATTGTTGTTCCTCGGAACGTCCTCTATCGATCTGTGCTAAAATTTTGTGGTGGGGTCCTCGGTATGAAAGTTCGAGTGGTTGACTCCGGCAGGTCATGGAAGAGAAGGACGCTGGAATAGGGTACTATATTATTCCAGACTGGATATACCCTGCACACGGGACAGTTTACATTTTTCGGTTCACGGCACCCAAAATCACTCCAAGTCTCCCCAATTTGCCCCACCGAGGTCTCAAACACTCTTTGGGAGGTGCTCCGTCCGTTTTGGGGAGTTTGTAGCACATTTTTTTGGCCTTTGGGACCAATGGACGGGCTGCAGCGCAGTATATCCATGGTACCCGTTTTGGCACCCTACGGGTGAGCAGCGCGACCACGGGCGCACCGTCGAAAAATGCGGGGGGGCCTCGTGAAATTGGGGGATGCAGGCCTTAAAATCAGCAGATTGTTGTTCCTCGGAACGTCCTCTATCGATCTGTGCTAAAATTTTGTGGTGGGGGTCCTCGGTATGAAAGTTCGAGTGGTTGACTCCGGCAGGTCATGGAAGAGAAGGACGCTGGAATAGGGTACTATATTATTCCAGACTGGATATACCCTGCACACGGGACAGTTTACATTTTTTCGGTTCACGGCACCCAAAATCACTCCAAGTCTCCCCCAATTTGCCCCACCGAGGTCTCAAACACTCTTTGGGAGGTGCTCCGTCCGTTTTGGGGAGTTTGTAGCACATTTTTTTGGCCTTTGGGACCAATGGACGGGCTGCAGCGCAGTATATCCATGGTACCCGTTTTGGCACCCTACGGGTGAGCAGCGCGACCACGGGCGCACCGTCGAAAAATGCGGGGGGGCCTCGTGAAATTGGGGGATGCAGGCCTTAAAATCAGCAGATTGTTGTTCCTCGGAACGTCCTCTATCGATCTGTGCTAAAATTTTGTGGTGGGGGTCCTCGGTATGAAAGTTCGAGTGGTTGACTCCGGCAGGTCATGGAAGAGAAGGACGCTGGAATAGGGTACTATATTATTCCAGACTGGATATACCCTGCACACGGGACAGT
>CAAHFI011690031.1:0-12523 GCA_900893395.1 Euglena gracilis
CCGCGTTTTGCGCACGCCCGCCGCGGGCAAACTTGCGCGCTGTCCGCCTGCCACCCTTCGCAACAGTTAGTTAAAGGATCGCCGACCTCTAGCCGGTGCAGAGCGCTCGTTTTTGGAGCGCCGGCGCAGGCGTATTTCGGCCGAAAACCCGGACGTAAAATTGCGCCTTTTTTGCGCACGCCCGCCGCGGCAAACTTGCGCCTGTCCGCCCGCCCCTTCGCAACAGTTAGTTAAAGGATCGCCGACCTCTAGCCGGGGCAGAGCGCTCGTTTTTGGAGCGCCGGCGCAGCGGATTTCGGCCAAAAACGGCCGGAAAAATGACGTTTTTGGGGCGTCCGTTACCAACGTGCTATTTTGCGCCTCCCGGACGGTAACTGCTGCGTTTTGCGCACGCCCGCGCGGGCAAAATTGCGCCTGTCCGCCCGCCGCCCTTCGCAACAGTTAGTTAAAGGATCGCCGACCTCTAGCCGGGGCAGAGCGCTCGTTTTTGGAGCGCCGGCGCAGCGGATTTCGGCCAAAACGGCCGAAAATGACGTTTTTTGGGGCGTCCGTTACCAACGTGCTATTTTGCGCCTCCCGGACGGTAACTGCTGCGTTTTGCGCACGCCCGGCGCGGGCAAAATTGCGCCTGTCCGCCCGCCGCCCTTCGCAACAGTTAGTTAAAGGATCGCCGACCTCTAGCCGGGGCAGAGCGCTCGTTTTTGGAGCGCCGGCGCAGCGGATTTCGGCCGAAAACGGCCGAAAAATGACGTTTTTTGGGGCGTCCGTTACCAACGTGCTATTTTGCGCCTCCCGGACGGTAACTGCTGCGTTTTGCGCACGCCCGGCGCGGGCAAAATTGCGCCTGTCCGCCCGCCGCCCTTCGCAACAGTTAGTTAAAGGATCGCCGACCTCTAGCCGGGGCAGAGCGCTCGTTTTTGGAGCGCCGGCGCAGCGGATTTCGGCCAAAAACGGCCGAAAATGACGTTTTTTGGGGCGTCCGTTACCAACGTGCTATTTTGCGCCTCCCGGACGGTAACTGCTGCGTTTTGCGCACGCCCGGCGCGGGCAAAATTGCGCCTGTCCGCCCGCCGCCCTTCGCAACAGTTAGTTAAAGGATCGCCGACCTCTAGCCGGGGCAGAGCGCTCGTTTTTGGAGCGCCGGCGCAGCGGATTTCGGCCAAAACGGCCGAAAAATGACGTTTTTGGGGCGTCCGTTACCAACGTGCTATTTTGCGCCTCCCGGACGGTAACTGCTGCGTTTTGCGCACGCCCGGCGCGGCAAAATTGCGCCTGTCCGCCCGCCGCCCTTCGCAACAGTTAGTTAAAGGATCGCCGACCTCTAGCCGGGGCAGAGCGCTCGTTTTTGGAGCGCCGGCGCAGCGGATTTCGGCCAAAAACGGCCGAAAATGACGTTTTTTGGGGCGTCCGTTACCAACGTGCTATTTTGCGCCTCCCGGACGGTAACTGCTGCGTTTTGCGCACGCCGGCGCGGGCAAAATTGCGCCTGTCCGCCCGCCGCCCTTCGCAACAGTTAGTTAAAGGATCGCCGACCTCTAGCCGGGGCAGAGCGCTCGTTTTTGGAGCGCCGGCGCAGCGGATTTCGGCCAAAAACGGCCGAAAAATGACGTTTTTTGGGGCGTCCGTTACCAACGTGCTATTTTGCGCCTCCCGGACGGTAACTGCTGCGTTTTGCGCACGCCCGCGCGGGCAAAATTGCGCCTGTCCGCCCGCCGCCCTTCGCAACAGTTAGTTAAAGGATCGCCGACCTCTAGCCGGGGCAGAGCGCTCGTTTTTGGAGCGCCGGCGCAGCGGATTTCGGCCAAAAACGGCCGAAAATGACGTTTTTTGGGGCGTCCGTTACCAACGTGCTATTTTGCGCCTCCCGGACGGTAACTGCTGCGTTTTGCGCACGCCCGGCGCGGGCAAAATTGCGCCTGTCCGCCCGCCGCCCTTCGCAACAGTTAGTTAAAGGATCGCCGACCTCTAGCCGGGGCAGAGCGCTCGTTTTTGGAGCGCCGGCGCAGCGGATTTCGGCCAAAAACGGCCGGAAAATGACGTTTTTGGGGCGTCCGTTACCAACGTGCTATTTTGCGCCTCCCGGACGGTAACTGCTGCGTTTTGCGCACGCCCGGCGCGGGCAAAATTGCGCCTGTCCGCCCGCCGCCCTTCGCAACAGTTAGTTAAAGGATCGCCGACCTCTAGCCGGGGCAGAGCGCTCGTTTTTGGAGCGCCGGCGCAGCGGATTTCGGCCAAAACGGCCGGAAAATGACGTTTTTTGGGGCGTCCGTTACCAACGTGCTATTTTGCGCCTCCCGGACGGTAACTGCTGCGTTTTGCGCACGCCCGCGCGGGCAAAATTGCGCCTGTCCGCCCGCCGCCCTTCGCAACAGTTAGTTAAAGGATCGCCGACCTCTAGCCGGGGCAGAGCGCTCGTTTTTGGAGCGCCGGCGCAGCGGATTTCGGCCAAAACGGCCGAAAAATGACGTTTTTTGGGGCGTCCGTTACCAACGTGCTATTTTGCGCCTCCCGGACGGTAACTGCTGCGTTTTGCGCACGCCCGGCGCGGGCAAAATTGCGCCTGTCCGCCCGCCGCCCTTCGCAACAGTTAGTTAAAGGATCGCCGACCTCTAGCCGGGGCAGAGCGCTCGTTTTTGGAGCGCCGGCGCAGCGGATTTCGGCCAAAACGGCCGAAAATGACGTTTTTGGGGCGTCCGTTACCAACGTGCTATTTTGCGCCTCCCGGACGGTAACTGCTGCGTTTTGCGCACGCCCGGCGCGGGCAAAATTGCGCCTGTCCGCCCGCCGCCCTTCGCAACAGTTAGTTAAAGGATCGCCGACCTCTAGCCGGGGCAGAGCGCTCGTTTTTGGAGCGCCGGCGCAGCGGATTTCGGCCAAAAACGGCCGAAAATGACGTTTTTGGGGCGTCCGTTACCAACGTGCTATTTTGCGCCTCCCGGACGGTAACTGCTGCGTTTTGCGCACGCCCGGCGCGGGCAAAATTGCGCCTGTCCGCCCGCCGCCCTTCGCAACAGTTAGTTAAAGGATCGCCGACCTCTAGCCGGGGCAGAGCGCTCGTTTTTGGAGCGCCGGCGCAGCGGATTTCGGCCAAAAACGGCCGAAAATGACGTTTTTTGGGGCGTCCGTTACCAACGTGCTATTTTGCGCCTCCCGGACGGTAACTGCTGCGTTTTGCGCACGCCCGGCGCGGGCAAAATTGCGCCTGTCCGCCCGCCGCCCTTCGCAACAGTTAGTTAAAGGATCGCCGACCTCTAGCCGGGGCAGAGCGCTCGTTTTTGGAGCGCCGGCGCAGCGGATTTCGGCCGAAAACGGCCGAAAAATGACGTTTTTTGGGGCGTCCGTTACCAACGTGCTATTTTGCGCCTCCCGGACGGTAACTGCTGCGTTTTGCGCACGCCCGCGCGGGCAAAATTGCGCCTGTCCGCCCGCCGCCCTTCGCAACAGTTAGTTAAAGGATCGCCGACCTCTAGCCGGGGCAGAGCGCTCGTTTTTGGAGCGCCGGCGCAGCGGATTTCGGCCGAAAACGGCCGAAAAATGACGTTTTTTGGGGCGTCCGTTACCAACGTGCTATTTTGCGCCTCCCGGACGGTAACTGCTGCGTTTTGCGCACGCCCGGCGCGGGCAAAATTGCGCCTGTCCGCCCGCCGCCCTTCGCAACAGTTAGTTAAAGGATCGCCGACCTCTAGCCGGGGCAGAGCGCTCGTTTTTGGAGCGCCGGCGCAGCGGATTTCGGCCGAAAACGGCCGAAAATGACGTTTTTTGGGGCGTCCGTTACCAACGTGCTATTTTGCGCCTCCCGGACGGTAACTGCTGCGTTTTGCGCACGCCCGGCGCGGGCAAAATTGCGCCTGTCCGCCCGCCGCCCTTCGCAACAGTTAGTTAAAGGATCGCCGACCTCTAGCCGGGGCAGAGCGCTCGTTTTTGGAGCGCCGGCGCAGCGGATTTCGGCCGAAAACGGCCGAAAATGACGTTTTTTGGGGCGTCCGTTACCAACGTGCTATTTTGCGCCTCCCGGACGGTAACTGCTGCGTTTTGCGCACGCCCGCGCGGGCAAAATTGCGCCTGTCCGCCCGCCGCCCTTCGCAACAGTTAGTTAAAGGATCGCCGACCTCTAGCCGGGGCAGAGCGCTCGTTTTTGGAGCGCGCGCAGCGGATTTCGGCCAAAACGGCCGAAAATGACGTTTTTGGGGCGTCCGTTACCAACGTGCTATTTTGCGCCTCCCGGACGGTAACTGCTGCGTTTTGCGCACGCCCGGCCGCGGGCAAAATTGCGCCTGTCCGCCCGCCGCCCTTCGCAACAGTTAGTTAAAGGATCGCCGACCTCTAGCCGGGGCAGAGCGCTCGTTTTTGGAGCGCCGGCGCAGCGGATTTCGGCCGAAAAACGGCCGAAAATGACGTTTTTGGGGCGTCCGTTACCAACGTGCTATTTTGCGCCTCCCGGACGGTAACTGCTGCGTTTTGCGCACGCCCGCGCGGGCAAAATTGCGCCTGTCCGCCCGCCGCCCTTCGCAACAGTTAGTTAAAGGATCGCCGACCTCTAGCCGGGGCAGAGCGCTCGTTTTTGGAGCGCCGGCGCAGCGGATTTCGGCCGAAAACGGCCGAAAATGACGTTTTTGGGGCGTCCGTTACCAACGTGCTATTTTGCGCCTCCCGGACGGTAACTGCTGCGTTTTGCGCACGCCCGCCGCGGGCAAAATTGCGCCTGTCCGCCCGCCGCCCTTCGCAACAGTTAGTTAAAGGATCGCCGACCTCTAGCCGGGGCAGAGCGCTCGTTTTTGGAGCGCCGGCGCAGCGGATTTCGGCCGAAAAACGGCCGAAAAATGACGTTTTTTGGGGCGTCCGTTACCAACGTGCTATTTTGCGCCTCCCGGACGGTAACTGCTGCGTTTTGCGCACGCCCGGCGCGGGCAAAATTGCGCCTGTCCGCCCGCCGCCCTTCGCAACAGTTAGTTAAAGGATCGCCGACCTCTAGCCGGGGCAGAGCGCTCGTTTTTGGAGCGCCGGCGCAGCGGATTTCGGCCGAAAACGGCCGAAAAATGACGTTTTTTGGGGCGTCCGTTACCAACGTGCTATTTTGCGCCTCCCGGACGGTAACTGCTGCGTTTTGCGCACGCCCGGCGCGGGCAAAATTGCGCCTGTCCGCCCGCCGCCCTTCGCAACAGTTAGTTAAAGGATCGCCGACCTCTAGCCGGGGCAGAGCGCTCGTTTTTGGAGCGCCGGCGCAGCGGATTTCGGCCAAAAACGGCCGAAAATGACGTTTTTTGGGGCGTCCGTTACCAACGTGCTATTTTGCGCCTCCCGGACGGTAACTGCTGCGTTTTGCGCACGCCCCGCGCGCGGGCAAAATTGCGCCTGTCCGCCCGCCGCCCTTCGCAACAGTTAGTTAAAGGATCGCCGACCTCTAGCCGGGGCAGAGCGCTCGTTTTTGGAGCGCCGGCGCAGCGGATTTCGGCCAAAACGGCCGAAAATGACGTTTTTTGGGGCGTCCGTTACCAACGTGCTATTTTGCGCCTCCCGGACGGTAACTGCTGCGTTTTGCGCACGCCCGGCGCGGGCAAAATTGCGCCTGTCCGCCCGCCGCCCTTCGCAACAGTTAGTTAAAGGATCGCCGACCTCTAGCCGGGGCAGAGCGCTCGTTTTTGGAGCGCCGGCGCAGCGGATTTCGGCCAAAACGGCCGAAAAATGACGTTTTTGGGGCGTCCGTTACCAACGTGCTATTTTGCGCCTCCCGGACGGTAACTGCTGCGTTTTGCGCACGCCGGCGCGGGCGCGCCTGTCCGCCCGCCGCCCTTCGCAACAGTTAGTTAAAGGATCGCCGACCTCTAGCCGGGGCAGAGCGCTCGTTTTTGGAGCGCCGGCGCAGCGGATTTCGGCCGAAAACGGCCGAAAAATGACGTTTTTTGGGGCGTCCGTTACCAACGTGCTATTTTGCGCCTCCCGGACGGTAACTGCTGCGTTTTGCGCACGCCCGCGCGGGCAAAATTGCGCCTGTCCGCCCGCCGCCCTTCGCAACAGTTAGTTAAAGGATCGCCGACCTCTAGCCGGGGCAGAGCGCTCGTTTTTGGAGCGCCGGCGCAGCGGATTTCGGCCGAAAACGGCCGAAAATGACGTTTTTGGGGCGTCCGTTACCAACGTGCTATTTTGCGCCTCCCGGACGGTAACTGCTGCGTTTTGCGCACGCCCGCGCGGGCAAAATTGCGCCTGTCCGCCCGCCGCCCTTCGCAACAGTTAGTTAAAGGATCGCCGACCTCTAGCCGGGGCAGAGCGCTCGTTTTTGGAGCGCCGGCGCAGCGGATTTCGGCCGAAAAACGGCCGAAAAATGACGTTTTTTGGGGCGTCCGTTACCAACGTGCTATTTTGCGCCTCCCGGACGGTAACTGCTGCGTTTTGCGCACGCCCGGCGCGCAAAATTGCGCCTGTCCGCCCGCCGCCCTTCGCAACAGTTAGTTAAAGGATCGCCGACCTCTAGCCGGGGCAGAGCGCTCGTTTTTGGAGCGCCGGCGCAGCGGATTTCGGCCGAAAACGGCCGAAAATGACGTTTTTTGGGGCGTCCGTTACCAACGTGCTATTTTGCGCCTCCCGGACGGTAACTGCTGCGTTTTGCGCACGCCCGCGCGGGCAAAATTGCGCCTGTCCGCCCGCCGCCCTTCGCAACAGTTAGTTAAAGGATCGCCGACCTCTAGCCGGGGCAGAGCGCTCGTTTTTGGAGCGCCGGCGCAGCGATTTCGGCCGAAAACGGCCGAAAATGACGTTTTTTGGGGCGTCCGTTACCAACGTGCTATTTTGCGCCTCCCGGACGGTAACTGCTGCGTTTTGCGCACGCCCGCGCGGGCAAAATTGCGCCTGTCCGCCCGCCGCCCTTCGCAACAGTTAGTTAAAGGATCGCCGACCTCTAGCCGGGGCAGAGCGCTCGTTTTTGGAGCGCCGGCGCAGCGGATTTCGGCCGAAAACGGCCGAAAAATGACGTTTTTTGGGGCGTCCGTTACCAACGTGCTATTTTGCGCCTCCCGGACGGTAACTGCTGCGTTTTGCGCACGCCCGCCGCGGGCAAAATTGCGCCTGTCCGCCCGCCGCCCTTCGCAACAGTTAGTTAAAGGATCGCCGACCTCTAGCCGGGGCAGAGCGCTCGTTTTTGGAGCGCCGGCGCAGCGGATTTCGGCCGAAAACGGCCGAAAAATGACGTTTTTTGGGGCGTCCGTTACCAACGTGCTATTTTGCGCCTCCCGGACGGTAACTGCTGCGTTTTGCGCACGCCCGCCGCGGGCAAAATTGCGCCTGTCCGCCCGCCGCCCTTCGCAACAGTTAGTTAAAGGATCGCCGACCTCTAGCCGGGGCAGAGCGCTCGTTTTTGGAGCGCCGGCGCAGCGGATTTCGGCCGAAAACGGCCGAAAAATGACGTTTTTTGGGGCGTCCGTTACCAACGTGCTATTTTGCGCCTCCCGGACGGTAACTGCTGCGTTTTGCGCACGCCCGCCGGGCAAAATTGCGCCTGTCCGCCCGCCGCCCTTCGCAACAGTTAGTTAAAGGATCGCCGACCTCTAGCCGGGGCAGAGCGCTCGTTTTTGGAGCGCCGGCGCAGCGATTTCGGCCGAAAACGGCCGAAAATGACGTTTTTTGGGGCGTCCGTTACCAACGTGCTATTTTGCGCCTCCCGGACGGTAACTGCTGCGTTTTGCGCACGCCCGCGCGGGCAAAATTGCGCCTGTCCGCCCGCCGCCCTTCGCAACAGTTAGTTAAAGGATCGCCGACCTCTAGCCGGGGCAGAGCGCTCGTTTTTGGAGCGCCGGCGCAGCGGATTTCGGCCGAAAACGGCCGAAAATGACGTTTTTGGGGCGTCCGTTACCAACGTGCTATTTTGCGCCTCCCGGACGGTAACGCTGCGTTTTGCGCACGCCCGGCGCGGGCAAAATTGCGCCTGTCCGCCCGCCGCCCTTCGCAACAGTTAGTTAAAGGATCGCCGACCTCTAGCCGGGGCAGAGCGCTCGTTTTTGGAGCGCCGGCGCAGCGGATTTCGGCCAAAAACGGCCGGAAAATGACGTTTTTTGGGGCGTCCGTTACCAACGTGCTATTTTGCGCCTCCCGGACGGTAACTGCTGCGTTTTGCGCACGCCCGCGCGGGCAAAATTGCGCCTGTCCGCCCGCCGCCCTTCGCAACAGTTAGTTAAAGGATCGCCGACCTCTAGCCGGGGCAGAGCGCTCGTTTTTGGAGCGCCGGCGCAGCGGATTTCGGCCAAAAACGGCCGAAAATGACGTTTTTTGGGGCGTCCGTTACCAACGTGCTATTTTGCGCCTCCCGGACGGTAACTGCTGCGTTTTGCGCACGCCCGGCGCGGGCAAAATTGCGCCTGTCCGCCCGCCGCCCTTCGCAACAGTTAGTTAAAGGATCGCCGACCTCTAGCCGGGGCAGAGCGCTCGTTTTTGGAGCGCCGGCGCAGCGGATTTCGGCCAAAAACGGCCGAAAATGACGTTTTTGGGGCGTCCGTTACCAACGTGCTATTTTGCGCCTCCCGGACGGTAACTGCTGCGTTTTGCGCACGCCCGCGCGGGCAAAATTGCGCCTGTCCGCCCGCCGCCCTTCGCAACAGTTAGTTAAAGGATCGCCGACCTCTAGCCGGGGCAGAGCGCTCGTTTTTGGAGCGCCGGCGCAGCGGATTTCGGCCAAAACGGCCGAAAAATGACGTTTTTGGGGCGTCCGTTACCAACGTGCTATTTTGCGCCTCCCGGACGGTAACTGCTGCGTTTTGCGCACGCCGCGGGCGGGCAAAATTGCGCCTGTCCGCCCGCCGCCCTTCGCAACAGTTAGTTAAAGGATCGCCGACCTCTAGCCGGGGCAGAGCGCTCGTTTTTGGAGCGCCGGCGCAGCGATTTCGGCCAAAAACGGCCGGAAAATGACGTTTTTTGGGGCGTCCGTTACCAACGTGCTATTTTGCGCCTCCCGGACGGTAACTGCTGCGTTTTGCGCACGCCCGGCCGCGGGCAAAATTGCGCCTGTCCGCCCGCCGCCCTTCGCAACAGTTAGTTAAAGGATCGCCGACCTCTAGCCGGGGCAGAGCGCTCGTTTTTGGAGCGCCGGCGCAGCGATTTCGGCCAAAAACGGCCGGAAAATGACGTTTTTGGGGCGTCCGTTACCAACGTGCTATTTTGCGCCTCCCGGACGGTAACTGCTGCGTTTTGCGCACGCCCGCGCGCGGGCAAAATTGCGCCTGTCCGCCCGCCGCCCTTCGCAACAGTTAGTTAAAGGATCGCCGACCTCTAGCCGGGGCAGAGCGCTCGTTTTTGGAGCGCCGGCGCAGCGGATTTCGGCCAAAAACGGCCGGAAAATGACGTTTTTGGGGCGTCCGTTACCAACGTGCTATTTTGCGCCTCCCGGACGGTAACTGCTGCGTTTTGCGCACGCCCGCGCGGGCAAAATTGCGCCTGTCCGCCCGCCGCCCTTCGCAACAGTTAGTTAAAGGATCGCCGACCTCTAGCCGGGGCAGAGCGCTCGTTTTTGGAGCGCCGGCGCAGCGATTTCGGCCAAAAACGGCCGAAAATGACGTTTTTGGGGCGTCCGTTACCAACGTGCTATTTTGCGCCTCCCGGACGGTAACTGCTGCGTTTTGCGCACGCCCGCGCGGGCAAAATTGCGCCTGTCCGCCCGCCGCCCTTCGCAACAGTTAGTAAAGGATCGCCGACCTCTAGCCGGGGCAGAGCGCTCGTTTTGGAGCGCCGGCGCAGCGGATTTCGGCCAAAAACGGCCGAAAAATGACGTTTTTGGGGCGTCCGTTACCAACGTGCTATTTTGCGCCTCCCGGACGGTAACTGCTGCGTTTTGCGCACGCCGGCGCGGGCAAAATTGCGCCTGTCCGCCCGCCGCCCTTCGCAACAGTTAGTTAAAGGATCGCCGACCTCTAGCCGGGGCAGAGCGCTCGTTTTTGGAGCGCCGGCGCAGCGATTTCGGCCAAAACGGCCGGAAAATGACGTTTTTGGGGCGTCCGTTACCAACGTGCTATTTTGCGCCTCCCGGACGGTAACTGCTGCGTTTTGCGCACGCCCGGCGCGGGCAAAATTGCGCCTGTCCGCCCGCCGCCCTTCGCAACAGTTAGTTAAAGGATCGCCGACCTCTAGCCGGGGCAGAGCGCTCGTTTTTGGAGCGCCGGCGCAGCGGATTTCGGCCAAAAACGGCCGGAAAAATGACGTTTTTTGGGGCGTCCGTTACCAACGTGCTATTTTGCGCCTCCCGGACGGTAACTGCTGCGTTTTGCGCACGCCCGGCGCGGGCAAAATTGCGCCTGTCCGCCCGCCGCCCTTCGCAACAGTTAGTTAAAGGATCGCCGACCTCTAGCCGGGGCAGAGCGCTCGTTTTTGGAGCGCCGGCGCAGCGGATTTCGGCCAAAAACGGCCGGAAAATGACGTTTTTGGGGCGTCCGTTACCAACGTGCTATTTTGCGCCTCCCGGACGGTAACTGCTGCGTTTTGCGCACGCCCGCGCGCGGGCAAAATTGCGCCTGTCCGCCCGCCGCCCTTCGCAACAGTTAGTTAAAGGATCGCCGACCTCTAGCCGGGGCAGAGCGCTCGTTTTTGGAGCGCCGGCGCAGCGGATTTCGGCCAAAAACGGCCGGAAAATGACGTTTTTGGGGCGTCCGTTACCAACGTGCTATTTTGCGCCTCCCGGACGGTAACTGCTGCGTTTTGCGCACGCCCGGCGCGGGCAAAATTGCGCCTGTCCGCCCGCCGCCCTTCGCAACAGTTAGTTAAAGGATCGCCGACCTCTAGCCGGGCAGAGCGCTCGTTTTTGGAGCGCCGGCGCAGCGGATTTCGGCCAAAAACGGCCGAAAATGACGTTTTTGGGGCGTCCGTTACCAACGTGCTATTTTGCGCCTCCCGGACGGTAACTGCTGCGTTTTGCGCACGCCCGGCGCGGGCAAAATTGCGCCTGTCCGCCCGCCGCCCTTCGCAACAGTTAGTTAAAGGATCGCCGACCTCTAGCCGGGGCAGAGCGCTCGTTTTTGGAGCGCCGGCGCAGCGGATTTCGGCCAAAAACGGCCGGAAAATGACGTTTTTTGGGGCGTCCGTTACCAACGTGCTATTTTGCGCCTCCCGGACGGTAACTGCTGCGTTTTGCGCACGCCCGGCGCGGGCAAAATTGCGCCTGTCCGCCCGCCGCCCTTCGCAACAGTTAGTTAAAGGATCGCCGACCTCTAGCCGGGGCAGAGCGCTCGTTTTTGGAGGCGCCGGCGCAGCATTTCGCCGCCAAAAACGGCCGAGAAAATGACGTTTTTTGGGGCGTCCGTTACCAACGTGCTATTTTGCGCCTCCCGGACGGTAACTGCTGCTTTTGCGCACGCCCGCTCCGCGGGCAAAATTGCGCTGTCCGCCCGCCGCCCTTCGCAACAGTTAGTTAAAGGATCGCCGACCTCTAGCCGGGGCGAGCGCTCGTTTTTGGAGCGCCGGCGCAGCGGATTTCGGCCAAAAACGGCCGGAAAATGACGTTTTTGGGGGCGTCCGTTACCAACTGCTATTTTGCGCACGCCCGCCGCGGGCAAAATTGCGCCTATCCGCCCGCCGCCCTTCGCAACAGTTAGGTAAAGGATCGCCGACCTCTAGCGGGGCAGAGCGCTCGTTTTTGGGCGCCGGCGCAGCCGATTTCGGCCGAAAACGGCCGAAAATGACGTTTTTGGGGCGTCCGTTACTTACGTGCTATTTTGCGCCTCCCGGGCGGTAACTGCTGCGTTTTACGCACGCCCGCCGCGGGCAAAATTGCGCCTATCCGCCCGCCGCCCTTCGCAACAGTTAGGTAAAGGATCGCCGACCTCTAGCCGGGGCAGAGCGCTCGTTTTTGGGCGCCGGCGCAGCCGATTTCGGCCGAAAACGGCCGAAAAATGACGTTTTTGGGGCGTCCGTTACTTACGTGCTATTTTGCGCCTCCCGGGCGGTAACTGCTGCGTTTTACGCACGCCCGCCGCGGGCAAAATTGCGCCTATCGCCCGCCGCCCTTCGCAACAGTTAGGTAAAGGATCGCCGACCTCTAGGGGGCAGAGCGCTCGTTTTTGGGCGCCGGCGCAGCCGATTTCGGCCGAAAACGGCCGAAAAATGACGTTTTTGGGGCGTCCGTTACTTACGTGCTATTTTGCGCCTCCCGGGCGGTAACTGCTGCGTTTTACGCACGCCCGCCGCGGGCAAAATTGCGCCTATCCGCCCGCCGCCCTTCGCAACAGTTAGGTAAAGGATCGCCGACCTCTAGCCGGGGCAGAGCGCTCGTTTTTGGGCGCCGGCGCAGCCGATTTCGGCCGAAAACGGCCGAAAAATGACGTTTTTGGGGCGTCCGTTACTTACGTGCTATTTTGCGCCTCCGGGCGGTAACTGCTGCGTTTTACGCACGCCCGCCGGGGCAAAATTGCGCCTATCCGCCCGCCGCCCTTCGCAACAGTTAGGTAAAGGATCGCCGACCTCTAGCCGGGGCAGAGCGCTCGTTTTGGGCGCCGGCGCAGCCGATTTCGGCCAAACGGCCGAAAAATGACGTTTTTGGGGCGTCCGTTACTTA
>CAAHFI011692287.1:0-7500 GCA_900893395.1 Euglena gracilis
AGCCCGGCGCCGGGCGGGGACTTGCGCCCGGGCAGGGTCAGAATGTTGACAAAAACTACGTGGACAAAAATACTGAAAAAAGAAAATACAAAATTAATGAAAATATTGTTTTTTGTTTAATTAATAAATTATGAACTAAATAAAAAGTTAATTAAATTATTAATTATTAATTTTTAATCATTAATAATTATTAAATTAATAAAATTTCCTTGATCAATAATTCATTTTTCAAATAATAAAAAATAGTTTGGGTAAAATTCGGTATTCAACCACTGCTCGGTCCAATGCATCCACTCCTCGGTCCAACAAACCGGCGGCAAGGTTGACACCGTGGCGTTGAATGGGCTGGGGTGGAGGGCTTGCCAGTCAACAACTAGGGGGAGGGGGGTTCTGGCATCTAGCCGGTAAGGGGTTCTGGCAACTAAAACAATTGAATTATCGGTAGCTTGCTCTGGGTGGTGCACGTACCAGCCTTCTCTCTGGTTTTCAATACGGTCTCTGCACCCACCGAGGAAAAATGAATGCAGGCGCAGCAGCCCCCCCCTCGGGATTGCCCACCATTGAGAGCACAAAAAGCTCTCCCCTATCGTGGGAGTAATGGGTGTACTCACCTTTGACTCACCTCACCCTTTTGCAGTCCCAAAAATTGCCCTAAGGATTTCAAAGAGGAATTCACTGCCGGGTTGACAAGCTGTATTGAAGTTTGGTGCTTGTTCCCAAATTCTTTTGAGACTCTCTCGGAGGGGAGGGTGTTTCCAGGATTCGATCTAAGGAGAATGTACAAGGGAGAGCAAACGGTGTCCCTTCCGTCCCTTCCTGTATATGTGTGTGTGTGTGTGTGTGTGTGTGTGTGTCCATTTTTTATATGTTTATGGAATTTGGCCATGTGGAACAGTTCCAACACAGGAAATCCTTGGAAGTTGCAACCCAAGCCTGTATTTACTGATTTGTCACAAACGTGGAACTTAGGAGTTTACAACTCGATAACAGCAACAGGGTGGGCGGTCCCTGACCCCCCCCTGGGTGGGGTCCGAACCCCTGCCGTTATATACATATACATATACATATACAAATACATATACACATACATATACATATACATATACATATACATATACATATACATATACATATACATATACATATACATATACATATACATACAGTGTATATGTATATGTATAAACCTCTGGCCGCAAGTGGTTAGCAGGCTGGGTCAGCGGGCGTACAGCAACAAAACCTCCCTTTGGGAGGCCATACGGCAAGCATTCCTGGGGATACCCCAGGACTCCGTTTTGAAACTGTACAAAAACCTGCCTGCCCGCATGCATGCCGTGCTGGCAGCCAAAGGAGGTCACACACGCTACTGAACAGCCTTTAGGAGCGTGCAGCATATGGTGCAGGTGCCACCTTGCTCTGCCCATCACCCATTGTGGCCCCCAACCCATGGCACAAGGCATATGTTTAAACAAAGAAAAAATCATTTTTTATTTTTTTCGTCTGAGGGGTATAAAAACTTTTTTGGCACACTGTATACATATATAAAATACATATACATATACATGTACATGTACATGCACATATACATGGCACACGGTCCGCGGGCTGTTTAGTCCGTTTAGTTGGATCAGGGGGGGGGTTGTATGGTGTGATCCGCGTCCAACCTTCGGAGAAAATCGGGGTTATGGGTTTGGGATAGGGTTAGGGTTCCGGCCCGCGGGCCGTGGGGCTCCCTTTTTGGGAAGTTAGGGAGATGTTAGGCCGCCTTTCGGACGAAATTGGGGGAAATTTGGGCCGAATTCGGACATTTTTTTTTGGCAAACATGCGTTCTCAAAATCTTCCAAAACGGGAACCCAACTTCCGGCCTCACTTTGTCCCTAAAAATTGCCATTTTTTGGCGCGCCGATCCCAAACCTAACGCTATTCCCAAAACTAAGCGGGAACCCTCCCGGGTCCGCCGCCGGTGGCCTGGAATGAGAGCGGTTTCCCAACGCCGCGGGACCGAAAAGTCTAACAGTGGGACGCGGGTCACACCATACGACCCCCCCCTGCTCCAACTACATGGCCCGCGGGCCGTATAGTTGGAGGCTGCCATATACATATACATATACATATACATATACATATACATATACATATACATATACATATACATATACATATACACATGCATATACGTGTGCATATACATATACATATACATATACATATACACATATACATATACATATACATATACATATACATATACATATACATATACATATACATATACATATACATATACATATACATATACATATACACATATACATATACATATACATATACATATACATAGACATATACATATACATATACCATATACCCCCCTTTGAAAGTTAAACGGCGGGTTGCAGTGGGTCAATCTTTGGCCCGGCCTTTGTTATTAATTATTTCAACTGTTTTCGGCAGTAGTTGGGTGCCTTTTGGTGGGTTGGTGGGTTGACCTCGGGGGGGGGGGGTCAAAAAGTTGATTGGTGGGGTTGGGCCCCAAAAAATTCCCCCACCCCGGCCAAAAAAAAAAGAGGTCAGTGTTTCAACGGCGCCGCCCCGGCCGTAGCGCCCCTGCACCGCCGCCGCGATGTAGAACGCGACGCCGTTGTCGAGGTCCAGGAACTCCCCGCCAGGCTTCTTTTTAAGACCCCGGGGGGGAGGGGGGGTCCCCCCCACCCACCCAGGGTGGCAATTTTCAAAAATTTTCGGGGCTTCGCGCCGAAAAGGTATACCCGGCGCCTCTGGCGCAGGACCCCCCCCGGGGGGGGTCCGGCCCAGACCCACCCACCCACCCACCCACCCCCCGGGGGGTCTTCTGACTTAAAAAGATGCCTGCTCCCCGCGGGCGAGCGCCCGGGCGTAGGCCCGCGACGGGCTGACGTGCACCACGAGGCCCGGCCAGGCGGGCTGATCGGTGGCACGGCCGACTTGGGGGGAGGGCCAGGTTTTTGTTTCAGCGAACCCCGCTGGGGGGGGGGTTCAGCTCAGACTTGGGCTGGCTGGACAAAGGCGGTTGGACCCGGGGTGGGGTCAAATTTTCTTAAGCTGCGCCCTGAGTGGTAAATTGCTGCTGGAGACAGAAATACTTATACTCGCCCCCCCCCCGGGAAATGCCACCGGGCAATCTGCCGATCAATCCTGGGTAACAACCTCCCAGGGGTGGTGGAGAACAGGACAGATTAGCCTGTCCAGGCCAAAACCACACAGGCGGCTTCCGGGGTTAGTGCTGTTTTACACGAGCCCCCTTCCAAACGTTAGCACCTGACAGGTCAATGAGAGCAACAATAAGTGATAACTGACACACCTTCAAATGGACCGGAACAGCCCTGAGTTGAATTATGTCTCCCCAGCACCATCTCTGCAATTCAACCCATTAACTGTGTTCTCCCTGCTTTCTCTTTCTATCCCAACTTTCTTCCTTCCATTTTATTGAAACCTGGGTTTGCCTGTCCTACACGGCCAAAGCCATTTGTGCCTCTTTCGCTCACTGTTGTACATAACCGGGCAGAATAACAGTTCGAATTTCATGGTTGGTGTTTGACAAGTACCAAACCTCCTGCCTTGACAATGGACTGGGTCACTTCAACCCCGATTGGAGGGTCATACAGACCCTCACACCCACTTCCATGAAAGTTCGGAACAATCTCCGACTGAATTGTGACCGAAGAGGTGTTAAACACAGGGGGGGGGTACAGGGGGTGGTTGGTGGACAAAAGGAGGCACTGGTGCTCTGGGACAATTCGATCCACCAAATAGAAATGTTTATTCACACAAATGTGTGTACAGACAACACACACAACACACACATACATTAACACACACAACATACACAACACACACAACACACACACACACACACACACACACATTACACAGACACACACACACACACACACAAATCACACACACATAACACACGCACAACTCACTCCACACACAGACACACACATACACACATCAGCGGGCCATGGGCGGGGAGCACGGCCACGTGCACCTCCATCCCCACCGCGAGGTCCCGCACGTACGCCACACGGTGCCCGGCGGGGCACAGGGCGGCCACCGCCACCGGCACCTGAGGGGGCCCGACTGCGGGGGCCGGTGGGCACAGGGGCCATTTCACAGCATCCCCGGCTTCCAGGGAGGAGAGGGGGGGCTCTCCTGAGGGGGTGGGCTTGGCTGGGGGACTTCCAGTGGAGCGGGGGGACTTCCTCTAATTTTCGGCACCAAAACCCCCGAGTCACCCCCCCCAACGGACGTCTAACAGGCTTGTGCTTACCGACCGGGGGGGGGGGGGCGGAAAAGGGTGCCTGGCCCTAGCAGGCACCTGGGGGGGGGAGGGGCAGAAAATTTTCATTGAAAAGGGTCGTTTCCGGGCCCCGGCACGAAAACAATATAACACCCATCCGGTTATTGGGGGTGCCTGCTATGGGCAGGCACCCCCAACCCCCCCCAGGGATGGTGCTATAGGGTGCCTGCCCTAGCACCCCCCCCCCCGTGGGGTAGGCACCTGACTAAGCACAATCCTGACGTCTAAGGAGGATCAAAAGACACGGAATCCGAAAAAAAGCCTGAACCTCATCAAACAAGACAAACAGGGCCGGAGAAAAAAAAACCCTTTCGCGGAAAGAAGTTGTCGGGATTGAAGCGGGGGTCAGGCTGAAATTGACCAACCCCGGGGAGGGGGGTCTTGGAGGTCTCCCGGTCCCCCCCCCCTGGGGAGGAGTTCGATGCCTGCCTGGTCGTGGGCCTTCCCCACTCTACAAGGGGGGGATCGGATCTGGGTGCCTTGGGGTGCCCGTCCTGGCACCCCCCCCACCCCAGGGTGGGCTTGGTGTGGCAGGGGTGCCCACAGGGGTCAGGCCGGGGGTGACTATCAGCAGGGAAAGGGTCAACCGTCTCATATTGTTCTGGTGTTTGGGGGGTGGGCTCCGAGACCACACCCTTCCTGTTCTTCGAGAGGTGCCGATACCGACTTCTTCTCAAGTTCCTTCACTGCCAAAAGATTTGGAAGCCACACGCTGCGAAGGTGGGGGGTGTTCCCCACACCTCCGTCACCCAAGGGAGAGGTCCATGTCTGCAACCTAAATTTCTATGGAAGAAGCACATTGCTATCAGACACCTTTCCCAGGATGAGGGGTACACCTGGAGAACAATTTCTTAGGATGGGGGGACACCCCCCCTCCTGTGCAGTGGCTCGGTCCAGTTGACCAAAATGTGTGCCGAAAAAAAAAGCCCCCCAAATCGGCCAAAATACATTTTGGGCACTTTTGGGCAAATTTGA
The DNA here is from genome assembly GCA_900893395.1 of Euglena gracilis. Lineage (NCBI taxonomy): Eukaryota > Euglenozoa > Euglenophyceae > Euglenales > Euglenaceae > Euglena > Euglena gracilis. Next base: position 5,319 of record CAAHFI011692287.1, read on the forward strand.
GGGAAAGGCATAAATTAACTTTTGACCTTTTTGGGGGTGGGTCCCGTCCCGGTTACTCCCACCCCCTTGGATCGGCCCGGGGGTTGAGGACAAACAGGGACAGCTAGCAGGGCACTCAAGGGAAATGCCCCTGGTGGTAGCTGGACCTCCAAAGGAAGTGGTTGGGTCGTTCACCTTGGCAGTGTGCAGGGGCTGGGACCTGTCGATGGAGCTGAGGCAATCCCAAACACGATCCCAGCCACGACAAGTGCACTTGGTGGCAGTCCCATCCATTCATGGTCGCATATGTGCCCGATCCAGCCGGGTTGCCGGGTGGGCCGCAGATGTTTTCGATTGGTTTTGGCCACTTTTGGGGGACTTTTGTGCTGGAATGAGTGGGTGGAATGGCTTCCCAGGGGTTGTGGGTGGGTGGGTGGGTGTTCAGAAAAAAATGGGCGTAAGGTTTTCAAGTGTGGGTGTGGGAGTGTGGGTGGCCGGTCAAATACACCCACCCACCCACTTGGCGCAACCCAACCCTTGGGGTGGGTCCAGCTGGACTCACCTCAGCAACCTTCCATCCCGTCCTGGGGCGTCAGGCAGGGCTTGTGTGAATGTACCCCTGTCTGAACACCGAAAAAGATGGGTAAGAACCAGGAGGTGCTTAGAACAAGGGGGAGAACTTTTGCTTCAAAAAAAAATTCCGGCGCTTTGCGCTTTGCCCTGTTGCACTCACAGGCATTTGGATGCAAAGATCAAAAATAGCACAGCAAACCAGGCCTCAGAAATTTCCGAAGTTCGAAAATTTCGAGAAATATCTCTTAAAAATGCATGCAAAATAAGCCTCCGCAAGAAGATGACCTTAAAAGATGAGTAAGAACCAGGGGGTGGTGCTTAAACAAGGGTGGTGCTTTGACAAGGGGGGTGGTCCATATTCCAACTCGCTTTTTGATTTCGCTCACAGGTGTGTGACAGGAAAATACTATTATATTATTTTGGGCAGCAGAAATGTCAGCGAAATGACCAGCGGAACAGTTTATGATGCACTTATTTGGGCAGACCTTGCAAGACGAAGTAATTGGTTGCCGTTTTTTTTAAGCACTTTTCAGTGCATCTAACACCACTCAGCGTCAGAAAAAAAAAACTGATAAATACTAATACTATACTAAAAAAAATTAAGTGGGAGTATAAAATGGTCCAGAAGCATAAATCAGGAACGAGAGGGTAAATAGTGATTTCCACGCCAAATTCATCAATCAAAGAAAAACAAAATAGATGTAACCATTTACATAAGGAATTCCCATCCTTTCCTTGCCGTTCTTCGATTAACAATGGTCGATCACCCGCCTACCAGCGACTGCACACTTGGGGCGCTTTGGGATGGGGGTGTCTTCCAAAACGGCCTGAGCTGGACGCCGCTTTGGGTTTGGCCCGCCATCAGGCCGCTGTTCTGGATCAACCCCCGACTTTCTGCTGCGGAGGTGCGTGCCACCTCGAGGTGCGGTGCAGGGGTTTTTTTAAGACTGGGGGCGGGGGGGGTCCCCCACCCACCCACCCCCTGTGGGGGGGGGTCCCGGGGGACCCACAAAAAAAGGCCGAAAAATCGCGAAAAGTCCTAAAAAATAGCACTTTTTCGGCGCCGAAAAGTATATCCCACCTCCCTCCAGGGGGACCCCCCCCGGGGAGGGGCTCGGCCGGACCCACCCACCCTGACCCCCCTCCCCCCCCCGGAGTCCAAGATTAAAAAAAACCCCTGGTGTGGTGCAATTACTTTTCTAACACGCAAAAATATACACATTGCAAGCAGAAAATTCACGCCACCAACATTAACCCCCACCCACATGCGAACAACACTGATATGCAATTGGGGTAGGATTTGTTGCCGTGAAAACATTCCCCAAACTTGATTTTGCGAAATTCTCCAATGGTGCCCCGAAATTCAGCCATGGTGCCCCTTACTTGTGACCAGGGAGTAGGATTCGATGTGGGGTCTCTGAAAACCCTAGTGTCCTCATCATCATTGGATGAGTACCCACACCTCATCACCCAAGGTTTTTTCTTGAGGCGGTCCTTGGGTGGAAAAAAAAAATGCGGAAATGGGTTCGTTGGTTATAGAAATGGGTTAGTTGAACGTGGGCAAAATTCGGTGAGCATGTGGTTTGGTTGGTGTTGAAGAACGGTGTTGAAGAACACCATTGTCAAATTT
>CAAHFI011692287.1:12500-14823 GCA_900893395.1 Euglena gracilis
GCCGGCTCGCCCGCGGCAGCCCCGTCGTCCGGGCTCCCGTCGTCCGGGCGGCCGCGGTGGAACTCCCGCTCCAGGTACCGCAGACCCGCTCGCGCTCCTCCTCCAGCCGCCGCCTGGAGCAGCGGCTGAGGGTGCCCGCGCTAACGGGCCACCGATTTACGCGGGTGTGCAAACAATTAGGAATACTGCTGTTCTTTGTGAGTGGGCAAATGCAATCAACACAAATCCATCCATCCGCCTGTCCGTCCGTCCAAAAACCCCCACCCACCCAGACGTGCGTGCAGACATCCATTCCAAAGCTGTTGTTCATGCAGGCTTCAAAAATATTCATCCCCGCATCCAAAAAATAGGAAAATCCCACGCTGGTTGGCTTGATTGCCAGATATTTTTTGTGTTCCATTTTTGCCCCCCCCTTGTCCAACAACTAATGTTATTCTCCTGTTCTAGGGGACGGTTGCCAAAGAAGCCAATGTTAATCTGCGACCATGGGGGGTAGTTGTTCGACAAAGGAGGGAGGTCCCCAGGTCGGCAAAAAATTCGCCACATGTGGTGATATATGACCATTTTTGGCTCTTTTTGACCAGTTATTGCCTCTAAGAATTTTTGGCCACTTTTGGTTTTGGCCACTTGGCCAGTTATTGCCAATAAATTGACCAAAAAAAATTTTGGCCAAAAATGGCCAAAAAATGGAAAAAACTGAAAAAAGTGGCCAGCAGTGGCCAAAAAAGGCTATTGGCTATTTTTTGCCCAAATTTGACAAATTCGTCCTTTGTTGCAATCTTGCAGACTATTTTCTTTTAATTGGTAATCACTTTTGAGGGCCCTTTTTAAAAAATTTTAGTGCACTTTCAGCCAGTTTACGGTGGTCAAACCCAACAAAATGCAAAAAAAAAAAGCTTCGATGAAAATGCAAAAAGCAAAACAGGGATATTAATCACACAACTATCCTATGCTTGTGGGACCAATACCACATACAAAAAGATCGGATCTGACCGGGGGTGGTCGTTGGACAAGCCCGGGCTGAACAGGGGGGGGGGGTATCATTCTCCACCCACCAGTGAGTCCAGGCATCCCCCGACTCTCTGCTCCTTCTGCCGAATCACCACGCCGACCTCCCCGCGCAACGCTGGCCCCCGAGGGACCTCCGTCTTCACCGACTCCTCCTTCCCGTTCGTACTCCCAACGGCAGTCGCCGCCGCTTCCACGGCGGGCGCTGTCTTAGCTCTCAGCTTCGCGGTCGAGACAGACTCCAACCGTGGGGTTGGAGCAGGCCACCCTCCTTCTGTGAATGGATTTTGCTCACGATTTGCGCAGTGCCGCATTCGGGGCAGGCTGCTTTTTGACCTACCCCGGGGGGGGAGAGGGTGCCTTGTGCTCTGGGGTGCCTGCCCATAGGAGGCAGCAGCCCCTCGGAGGGGGGGGTTGACCCCAGTTCCAGCCGACAGACAAATGGCCATTTTCGGGGCCCAGTGCCACCCTTCTCCCACCCCCGGGGTAGGTAAGGGAACCAGCAAATTATCATTATGACCGCGGCCCGGTTCCTGGAATTTTTTTTGCAGTCGCGAGCAACTGGATTTCTAGTTTCCGAATCGCCTCCGTTTGACCCTAACTCCCCGCCAGGCCCGAATTATTCAGCGCGAACAGGACCAAACTGGGTAGGATTGGCCCACCCCCCCTGCAACTCTGCCATTTCGCCCAGGTGAGATTTTGGGTCAAAAAATTGATTTTTCCAAGTATCTCGAGAAAACGTGTATTGTTTCCGGAACTGTCGGTTCGCTCGAAATGTACCCCTGGAGGCCCTCTCTCTCTCGGCCTTCGGCGCCGGTGGGGGGGGGGGTTATAGCACTACCAGCACTGCCCACCCCAAAACACGACCCCCTCCCTGGGTTGAAAATGCCCTCCACCCTGCCTGCCCATAGCACCCACCCCCCCCCCCGGGCCACGACTTTCCTTAAAAGCCAGTGTTTGCGACGGAGCATTATACGCAGTCCAATTGGGTTCGGCCAGCTTTGCGGTCGGCGGTGAATGATTCAAATAGTCGTTTCGGGGTGGGGTGGGGGCGAGGGTGGAGGGGCCCACCTCGAATAATGGGTGAAGCCGGCCCGCCCCTGCTCGCAAACGCACACACACACACACACACAGACAGTACGCACGCACGCCGCACACACAACGCGCGCGCACACACACGTGCACACGCGCACACACATGCATAAACTCACACGTACGCACACACAGGCTACAGGAACTACATCATACACAAATGACTGACGAAACAATGCAAACCCCAAAGAACAATCACTAGTGTTGGGGACACGGACAACTT
>CAAHFI011693311.1:0-17505 GCA_900893395.1 Euglena gracilis
CCGTAGGCACTAATCCGGCCGGCACACTGGAATATCTATCCCTGGGAACATAATGGGAACCCCAATCGGTTTCCAGTTTGAGCCCATATGACCCTGTTCCTTGGGCCCAGGTGGGCTGGCCTAGTGGTACTGACATTTGGGGTCCCAGAGCACCCATCCAGATTCTTTCAAAATTTGCAAGTATATGACATCCGCATGTTTTTCACACCCGTAGGCACTAATCCGGCCGGCACACTGGAATATCTATCCCTGGGAACATAATGGGAACCCCCAATCGGTTTCCAGTTTGAGGCCCATATGACCCTGTTCCTTGGGCCCAGGTGGGCTGGCCTAGTGGTACTGACATTTGGGGTCCCAGAGCACCCATCCAGATTCTTTCAAAATTTGCAAGGTATATGACATCCGCATGTTTTTCACACCCGTAGGCACTAATCCGGCCGGCACACTGGAATATCTATCCCTGGGAACATAATGGGAACCCCCAATCGGTTTCCAGTTTGAGGCCCATATGACCCTGTTCCTTGGGCCCAGGTGGGCTGGCCTAGTGGTACTGACATTTGGGGTCCCAGAGCACCCATCCAGATTCTTTCAAAATTTGCAAGGTATATGACATCCGCATGTTTTTCACACCCGTAGGCACTAATCCGGCCGGCACACTGGAATATCTATCCCTGGGAACATAATGGGAACCCCCAATCGGTTTCCAGTTTGAGGCCCATATGACCCTGTTCCTTGGGCCCAGGTGGGCTGGCCTAGTGGTACTGACATTTGGGGTCCCAGAGCACCCATCCAGATTCTTTCAAAATTTGCAAGGTATATGACATCCGCATGTTTTTCACACCCGTAGGCACTAATCCGGCCGGCACACTGGAATATCTATCCCTGGGAACATAATGGGAACCCCCAATCGGTTTCCAGTTTGAGGCCCATATGACCCTGTTCCTTGGGCCCAGGTGGGCTGGCCTAGTGGTACTGACATTTGGGGTCCCAGAGCACCCATCCAGATTCTTTCAAAATTTGCAAGGTATATGACATCCGCATGTTTTTCACACCCGTAGGCACTAATCCGGCCGGCACACTGGAATATCTATCCCTGGGAACATAATGGGAACCCCCAATCGGTTTCCAGTTTGAGGCCCATATGACCCTGTTCCTTGGGCCCAGGTGGGCTGGCCTAGTGGTACTGACATTTGGGGTCCCAGAGCACCCATCCAGATTCTTTCAAAATTTGCAAGTATATGACATCCGCATGTTTTTCACACCCGTAGGCACTAATCCGGCCGGCACACTGGAATATCTATCCCTGGGAACATAATGGGAACCCCCAATCGGTTTCCAGTTTGAGGCCCATATGACCCTGTTCCTTGGGCCCAGGTGGGCTGGCCTAGTGGTACTGACATTTGGGGTCCCAGAGCACCCATCCAGATTCTTTCAAAATTTGCAAGGTATATGACATCCGCATGTTTTTCACACCCGTAGGCACTAATCCGGCCGGCACACTGGAATATCTATCCCTGGGAACATAATGGGAACCCCCAATCGGTTTCCAGTTTGAGGCCCATATGACCCTGTTCCTTGGGCCCAGGTGGGCTGGCCTAGTGGTACTGACATTTGGGGTCCCAGAGCACCCATCCAGATTCTTTCAAAATTTGCAAGTATATGACATCCGCATGTTTTTCACACCCGTAGGCACTAATCCGGCCGGCACACTGGAATACTATCCCTGGGAACATAATGGGAACCCCCAATCGGTTTCCAGTTTGAGGCCCATATGACCCTGTTCCTTGGGCCCAGGTGGGCTGGCCTAGTGGTACTGACATTTGGGGTCCCAGAGCACCCATCCAGATTCTTTCAAAATTTGCAAGGTATATGACATCCGCATGTTTTTCACACCCGTAGGCACTAATCCGGCCGGCACACTGGAATATCTATCCCTGGGAACATAATGGGAACCCCCAATCGGTTTCCAGTTTGAGGCCCATATGACCCTGTTCCTTGGGCCCAGGTGGGCTGGCCTAGTGGTACTGACATTTGGGGTCCCAGAGCACCCATCCAGATTCTTTCAAAATTTGCAAGTATATGACATCCGCATGTTTTTCACACCCGTAGGCACTAATCCGGCCGGCACACTGGAATATCTATCCCTGGGAACATAATGGGAACCCCCAATCGGTTTCCAGTTTGAGGCCCATATGACCCTGTTCCTTGGGCCCAGGTGGGCTGGCCTAGTGGTACTGACATTTGGGGTCCCAGAGCACCCATCCAGATTCTTTCAAAATTTGCAAGGTATATGACATCCGCATGTTTTTCACACCCGTAGGCACTAATCCGGCCGGCACACTGGAATATCTATCCCTGGGAACATAATGGGAACCCCCAATCGGTTTCCAGTTTGAGGCCCATATGACCCTGTTCCTTGGGCCCAGGTGGGCTGGCCTAGTGGTACTGACATTTGGGGTCCCAGAGCACCCATCCAGATTCTTTCAAAATTTGCAAGGTATATGACATCCGCATGTTTTTCACACCCGTAGGCACTAATCCGGCCGGCACACTGGAATATCTATCCCTGGGAACATAATGGGAACCCCCAATCGGTTTCCAGTTTGAGGCCCATATGACCCTGTTCCTTGGGCCCAGGTGGGCTGGCCTAGTGGTACTGACATTTGGGGTCCCAGAGCACCCATCCAGATTCTTTCAAAATTTGCAAGGTATATGACATCCGCATGTTTTTCACACCCGTAGGCACTAATCCGGCCGGCACACTGGAATATCTATCCCTGGGAACATAATGGGAACCCCCAATCGGTTTCCAGTTTGAGGCCCATATGACCCTGTTCCTTGGGCCCAGGTGGGCTGGCCTAGTGGTACTGACATTTGGGGTCCCAGAGCACCCATCCAGATTCTTTCAAAATTTGCAAGGTATATGACATCCGCATGTTTTTCACACCCGTAGGCACTAATCCGGCCGGCACACTGGAATATCTATCCCTGGGAACATAATGGGAACCCCCAATCGGTTTCCAGTTTGAGGCCCATATGACCCTGTTCCTTGGGCCCAGGTGGGCTGGCCTAGTGGTACTGACATTTGGGGTCCCAGAGCACCCATCCAGATTCTTTCAAAATTTGCAAGGTATATGACATCCGCATGTTTTTCACACCCGTAGGCACTAATCCGGCCGGCACACTGGAATATCTATCCCTGGGAACATAATGGGAACCCCCAATCGGTTTCCAGTTTGAGGCCCATATGACCCTGTTCCTTGGGCCCAGGTGGGCTGGCCTAGTGGTACTGACATTTGGGGTCCCAGAGCACCCATCCAGATTCTTTCAAAATTTGCAAGGTATATGACATCCGCATGTTTTTCACACCCGTAGGCACTAATCCGGCCGGCACACTGGAATATCTATCCCTGGGAACATAATGGGAACCCCCAATCGGTTTCCAGTTTGAGGCCCATATGACCCTGTTCCTTGGGCCCAGGTGGGCTGGCCTAGTGGTACTGACATTTGGGGTCCCAGAGCACCCATCCAGATTCTTTCAAAATTTGCAAGGTATATGACATCCGCATGTTTTTCACACCCGTAGGCACTAATCCGGCCGGCACACTGGAATATCTATCCCTGGGAACATAATGGGAACCCCCAATCGGTTTCCAGTTTGAGGCCCATATGACCCTGTTCCTTGGGCCCAGGTGGGCTGGCCTAGTGGTACTGACATTTGGGGTCCCAGAGCACCCATCCAGATTCTTTCAAAATTTGCAAGGTATATGACATCCGCATGTTTTTCACACCCGTAGGCACTAATCCGGCCGGCACACTGGAATATCTATCCCTGGGAACATAATGGGAACCCCCAATCGGTTTCCAGTTTGAGGCCCATATGACCCTGTTCCTTGGGCCCAGGTGGGCTGGCCTAGTGGTACTGACATTTGGGGTCCCAGAGCACCCATCCAGATTCTTTCAAAATTTGCAAGGTATATGACATCCGCATGTTTTTCACACCCGTAGGCACTAATCCGGCCGGCACACTGGAATATCTATCCCTGGGAACATAATGGGAACCCCCAATCGGTTTCCAGTTTGAGGCCCATATGACCCTGTTCCTTGGGCCCAGGTGGGCTGGCCTAGTGGTACTGACATTTGGGGTCCCAGAGCACCCATCCAGATTCTTTCAAAATTTGCAAGGTATATGACATCCGCATGTTTTTCACACCCGTAGGCACTAATCCGGCCGGCACACTGGAATATCTATCCCTGGGAACATAATGGGAACCCCCAATCGGTTTCCAGTTTGAGGCCCATATGACCCTGTTCCTTGGGCCCAGGTGGGCTGGCCTAGTGGTACTGACATTTGGGGTCCCAGAGCACCCATCCAGATTCTTTCAAAATTTGCAAGGTATATGACATCCGCATGTTTTTCACACCCGTAGGCACTAATCCGGCCGGCACACTGGAATATATCCCTGGGAACATAATGGGAACCCCCAATCGGTTTCCAGTTTGAGGCCCATATGACCCTGTTCCTTGGGCCCAGGTGGGCTGGCCTAGTGGTACTGACATTTGGGGTCCCAGAGCACCCATCCAGATTCTTTCAAAATTTGCAAGGTATATGACATCCGCATGTTTTTCACACCCGTAGGCACTAATCCGGCCGGCACACTGGAATATCTATCCCTGGGAACATAATGGGAACCCCCAATCGGTTTCCAGTTTGAGGCCCATATGACCCTGTTCCTTGGGCCCAGGTGGGCTGGCCTAGTGGTACTGACATTTGGGGTCCCAGAGCACCCATCCAGATTCTTTCAAAATTTGCAAGGTATATGACATCCGCATGTTTTTCACACCCGTAGGCACTAATCCGGCCGGCACACTGGAATATCTATCCCTGGGAACATAATGGGAACCCCCAATCGGTTTCCAGTTTGAGGCCCATATGACCCTGTTCCTTGGGCCCAGGTGGGCTGGCCTAGTGGTACTCACATTTGGGGTCCCAGAGCACCCATCCAGATTCTTTCAAAATTTGCAAGGTATATGACATCCGCATGTTTTTCACACCCGTAGGCACTAATCCGGCCGGCACACTGGAATATCTATCCCTGGGAACATAATGGGAACCCCCAATCGGTTTCCAGTTTGAGGCCCATATGACCCTGTTCCTTGGGCCCAGGTGGGCTGGCCTAGTGGTACTGACATTTGGGGTCCCAGAGCACCCATCCAGATTCTTTCAAAATTTGCAAGGTATATGACATCCGCATGTTTTTCACACCCGTAGGCACTAATCCGGCCGGCACACTGGAATATCTATCCCTGGGAACATAATGGGAACCCCCAATCGGTTTCCAGTTTGAGGCCCATATGACCCTGTTCCTTGGGCCCAGGTGGGCTGGCCTAGTGGTACTGACATTTGGGGTCCCAGAGCACCCATCCAGATTCTTTCAAAATTTGCAAGGTATATGACATCCGCATGTTTTTCACACCCGTAGGCACTAATCCGGCCGGCACACTGGAATATCTATCCCTGGGAACATAATGGGAACCCCCAATCGGTTTCCAGTTTGAGGCCCATATGACCCTGTTCCTTGGGCCCAGGTGGGCTGGCCTAGTGGTACTGACATTTGGGGTCCCAGAGCACCCATCCAGATTCTTTCAAAATTTGCAAGTATATGACATCCGCATGTTTTTCACACCCGTAGGCACTAATCCGGCCGGCACACTGGAATATCTATCCCTGGGAACATAATGGGAACCCCCAATCGGTTTCCAGTTTGAGGCCCATATGACCCTGTTCCTTGGGCCCAGGTGGGCTGGCCTAGTGGTACTGACATTTGGGGTCCCAGAGCACCCATCCAGATTCTTTCAAAATTTGCAAGGTATATGACATCCGCATGTTTTTCACACCCGTAGGCACTAATCCGGCCGGCACACTGGAATATCTATCCCTGGGAACATAATGGGAACCCCCAATCGGTTTCCAGTTTGAGGCCCATATGACCCTGTTCCTTGGGCCCAGGTGGGCTGGCCTAGTGGTACTGACATTTGGGGTCCCAGAGCACCCATCCAGATTCTTTCAAAATTTGCAAGGTATATGACATCCGCATGTTTTTCACACCCGTAGGCACTAATCCGGCCGGCACACTGGAATATCTATCCCTGGGAACATAATGGGAACCCCCAATCGGTTTCCAGTTTGAGGCCCATATGACCCTGTTCCTTGGGCCCAGGTGGGCTGGCCTAGTGGTACTGACATTTGGGGTCCCAGAGCACCCATCCAGATTCTTTCAAAATTTGCAAGGTATATGACATCCGCATGTTTTTCACACCCGTAGGCACTAATCCGGCCGGCACACTGGAATATCTATCCCTGGGAACATAATGGGAACCCCCAATCGGTTTCCAGTTTGAGGCCCATATGACCCTGTTCCTTGGGCCCAGGTGGGCTGGCCTAGTGGTACTGACATTTGGGGTCCCAGAGCACCCATCCAGATTCTTTCAAAATTTGCAAGGTATATGACATCCGCATGTTTTTCACACCCGTAGGCACTAATCCGGCCGGCACACTGGAATATCTATCCCTGGGAACATAATGGGAACCCCCAATCGGTTTCCAGTTTGAGGCCCATATGACCCTGTTCCTTGGGCCCAGGTGGGCTGGCCTAGTGGTACTGACATTTGGGGTCCCAGAGCACCCATCCAGATTCTTTCAAAATTTGCAAGGTATATGACATCCGCATGTTTTTCACACCCGTAGGCACTAATCCGGCCGGCACACTGGAATATCTATCCCTGGGAACATAATGGGAACCCCCAATCGGTTTCCAGTTTGAGGCCCATATGACCCTGTTCCTTGGGCCCAGGTGGGCTGGCCTAGTGGTACTGACATTTGGGGTCCCAGAGCACCCATCCAGATTCTTTCAAAATTTGCAAGGTATATGACATCCGCATGTTTTTCACACCCGTAGGCACTAATCCGGCCGGCACACTGGAATATCTATCCCTGGGAACATAATGGGAACCCCCAATCGGTTTCCAGTTTGAGGCCCATATGACCCTGTTCCTTGGGCCCAGGTGGGCTGGCCTAGTGGTACTGACATTTGGGGTCCCAGAGCACCCATCCAGATTCTTTCAAAATTTGCAAGTATATGACATCCGCATGTTTTTCACACCCGTAGGCACTAATCCGGCCGGCACACTGGAATATCTATCCCTGGGAACATAATGGGAACCCCCAATCGGTTTCCAGTTTGAGGCCCATATGACCCTGTTCCTTGGGCCCAGGTGGGCTGGCCTAGTGGTACTGACATTTGGGGTCCCAGAGCACCCATCCAGATTCTTTCAAAATTTGCAAGGTATATGACATCCGCATGTTTTTCACACCCGTAGGCACTAATCCGGCCGGCACACTGGAATATCTATCCCTGGGAACATAATGGGAACCCCCAATCGGTTTCCAGTTTGAGGCCCATATGACCCTGTTCCTTGGGCCCAGGTGGGCTGGCCTAGTGGTACTGACATTTGGGGTCCCAGAGCACCCATCCAGATTCTTTCAAAATTTGCAAGGTATATGACATCCGCATGTTTTTCACACCCGTAGGCACTAATCCGGCCGGCACACTGGAATATCTATCCCTGGGAACATAATGGGAACCCCCAATCGGTTTCCAGTTTGAGGCCCATATGACCCTGTTCCTTGGGCCCAGGTGGGCTGGCCTAGTGGTACTGACATTTGGGGTCCCAGAGCACCCATCCAGATTCTTTCAAAATTTGCAAGGTATATGACATCCGCATGTTTTTCACACCCGTAGGCACTAATCCGGCCGGCACACTGGAATATCTATCCCTGGGAACATAATGGGAACCCCCAATCGGTTTCCAGTTTGAGGCCCATATGACCCTGTTCCTTGGGCCCAGGTGGGCTGGCCTAGTGGTACTGACATTTGGGGTCCCAGAGCACCCATCCAGATTCTTTCAAAATTTGCAAGGTATATGACATCCGCATGTTTTTCACACCCGTAGGCACTAATCCGGCCGGCACACTGGAATATCTATCCCTGGGAACATAATGGGAACCCCCAATCGGTTTCCAGTTTGAGGCCCATATGACCCTGTTCCTTGGGCCCAGGTGGGCTGGCCTAGTGGTACTGACATTTGGGGTCCCAGAGCACCCATCCAGATTCTTTCAAAATTTGCAAGGTATATGACATCCGCATGTTTTTCACACCCGTAGGCACTAATCCGGCCGGCACACTGGAATATCTATCCCTGGGAACATAATGGGAACCCCCAATCGGTTTCCAGTTTGAGGCCCATATGACCCTGTTCCTTGGGCCCAGGTGGGCTGGCCTAGTGGTACTGACATTTGGGGTCCCAGAGCACCCATCCAGATTCTTTCAAAATTTGCAAGGTATATGACATCCGCATGTTTTTCACACCCGTAGGCACTAATCCGGCCGGCACACTGGAATATCTATCCCTGGGAACATAATGGGAACCCCCAATCGGTTTCCAGTTTGAGGCCCATATGACCCTGTTCCTTGGGCCCAGGTGGGCTGGCCTAGTGGTACTGACATTTGGGGTCCCAGAGCACCCATCCAGATTCTTTCAAAATTTGCAAGGTATATGACATCCGCATGTTTTTCACACCCGTAGGCACTAATCCGGCCGGCACACTGGAATATCTATCCCTGGGAACATAATGGGAACCCCCAATCGGTTTCCAGTTTGAGGCCCATATGACCCTGTTCCTTGGGCCCAGGTGGGCTGGCCTAGTGGTACTGACATTTGGGGTCCCAGAGCACCCATCCAGATTCTTTCAAAATTTGCAAGGTATATGACATCCGCATGTTTTTCACACCCGTAGGCACTAATCCGGCCGGCACACTGGAATATCTATCCCTGGGAACATAATGGGAACCCCCAATCGGTTTCCAGTTTGAGGCCCATATGACCCTGTTCCTTGGGCCCAGGTGGGCTGGCCTAGTGGTACTGACATTTGGGGTCCCAGAGCACCCATCCAGATTCTTTCAAAATTTGCAAGGTATATGACATCCGCATGTTTTTCACACCCGTAGGCACTAATCCGGCCGGCACACTGGAATATCTATCCCTGGGAACATAATGGGAACCCCCAATCGGTTTCCAGTTTGAGGCCCATATGACCCTGTTCCTTGGGCCCAGGTGGGCTGGCCTAGTGGTACTGACATTTGGGGTCCCAGAGCACCCATCCAGATTCTTTCAAAATTTGCAAGGTATATGACATCCGCATGTTTTTCACACCCGTAGGCACTAATCCGGCCGGCACACTGGAATATCTATCCCTGGGAACATAATGGGAACCCCCAATCGGTTTCCAGTTTGAGGCCCATATGACCCTGTTCCTTGGGCCCAGGTGGGCTGGCCTAGTGGTACTGACATTTGGGGTCCCAGAGCACCCATCCAGATTCTTTCAAAATTTGCAAGGTATATGACATCCGCATGTTTTTCACACCCGTAGGCACTAATCCGGCCGGCACACTGGAATATCTATCCCTGGGAACATAATGGGAACCCCCAATCGGTTTCCAGTTTGAGGCCCATATGACCCTGTTCCTTGGGCCCAGGTGGGCTGGCCTAGTGGTACTGACATTTGGGGTCCCAGAGCACCCATCCAGATTCTTTCAAAATTTGCAAGGTATATGACATCCGCATGTTTTTCACACCCGTAGGCACTAATCCGGCCGGCACACTGGAATATCTATCCCTGGGAACATAATGGGAACCCCCAATCGGTTTCCAGTTTGAGGCCCATATGACCCTGTTCCTTGGGCCCAGGTGGGCTGGCCTAGTGGTACTGACATTTGGGGTCCCAGAGCACCCATCCAGATTCTTTCAAAATTTGCAAGGTATATGACATCCGCATGTTTTTCACACCCGTAGGCACTAATCCGGCCGGCACACTGGAATATCTATCCCTGGGAACATAATGGGAACCCCCAATCGGTTTCCAGTTTGAGGCCCATATGACCCTGTTCCTTGGGCCCAGGTGGGCTGGCCTAGTGGTACTGACATTTGGGGTCCCAGAGCACCCATCCAGATTCTTTCAAAATTTGCAAGGTATATGACATCCGCATGTTTTTCACACCCGTAGGCACTAATCCGGCCGGCACACTGGAATATCTATCCCTGGGAACATAATGGGAACCCCCAATCGGTTTCCAGTTTGAGGCCCATATGACCCTGTTCCTTGGGCCCAGGTGGGCTGGCCTAGTGGTACTGACATTTGGGGTCCCAGAGCACCCATCCAGATTCTTTCAAAATTTGCAAGGTATATGACATCCGCATGTTTTTCACACCCGTAGGCACTAATCCGGCCGGCACACTGGAATATCTATCCCTGGGAACATAATGGGAACCCCCAATCGGTTTCCAGTTTGAGGCCCATATGACCCTGTTCCTTGGGCCCAGGTGGGCTGGCCTAGTGGTACTGACATTTGGGGTCCCAGAGCACCCATCCAGATTCTTTCAAAATTTGCAAGGTATATGACATCCGCATGTTTTTCACACCCGTAGGCACTAATCCGGCCGGCACACTGGAATATCTATCCCTGGGAACATAATGGGAACCCCCAATCGGTTTCCAGTTTGAGGCCCATATGACCCTGTTCCTTGGGCCCAGGTGGGCTGGCCTAGTGGTACTGACATTTGGGGTCCCAGAGCACCCATCCAGATTCTTTCAAAATTTGCAAGGTATATGACATCCGCATGTTTTTCACACCCGTAGGCACTAATCCGGCCGGCACACTGGAATATCTATCCCTGGGAACATAATGGGAACCCCCAATCGGTTTCCAGTTTGAGGCCCATATGACCCTGTTCCTTGGGCCCAGGTGGGCTGGCCTAGTGGTACTGACATTTGGGGTCCCAGAGCACCCATCCAGATTCTTTCAAAATTTGCAAGGTATATGACATCCGCATGTTTTTCACACCCGTAGGCACTAATCCGGCCGGCACACTGGAATATCTATCCCTGGGAACATAATGGGAACCCCCAATCGGTTTCCAGTTTGAGGCCCATATGACCCTGTTCCTTGGGCCCAGGTGGGCTGGCCTAGTGGTACTGACATTTGGGGTCCCAGAGCACCCATCCAGATTCTTTCAAAATTTGCAAGGTATATGACATCCGCATGTTTTTCACACCCGTAGGCACTAATCCGGCCGGCACACTGGAATATCTATCCCTGGGAACATAATGGGAACCCCCAATCGGTTTCCAGTTTGAGGCCCATATGACCCTGTTCCTTGGGCCCAGGTGGGCTGGCCTAGTGGTACTGACATTTGGGGTCCCAGAGCACCCATCCAGATTCTTTCAAAATTTGCAAGGTATATGACATCCGCATGTTTTTCACACCCGTAGGCACTAATCCGGCCGGCACACTGGAATATCTATCCCTGGGAACATAATGGGAACCCCCAATCGGTTTCCAGTTTGAGGCCCATATGACCCTGTTCCTTGGGCCCAGGTGGGCTGGCCTAGTGGTACTGACATTTGGGGTCCCAGAGCACCCATCCAGATTCTTTCAAAATTTGCAAGGTATATGACATCCGCATGTTTTTCACACCCGTAGGCACTAATCCGGCCGGCACACTGGAATATCTATCCCTGGGAACATAATGGGAACCCCCAATCGGTTTCCAGTTTGAGGCCCATATGACCCTGTTCCTTGGGCCCAGGTGGGCTGGCCTAGTGGTACTGACATTTGGGGTCCCAGAGCACCCATCCAGATTCTTTCAAAATTTGCAAGGTATATGACATCCGCATGTTTTTCACACCCGTAGGCACTAATCCGGCCGGCACACTGGAATATCTATCCCTGGGAACATAATGGGAACCCCCAATCGGTTTCCAGTTTGAGGCCCATATGACCCTGTTCCTTGGGCCCAGGTGGGCTGGCCTAGTGGTACTGACATTTGGGGTCCCAGAGCACCCATCCAGATTCTTTCAAAATTTGCAAGGTATATGACATCCGCATGTTTTTCACACCCGTAGGCACTAATCCGGCCGGCACACTGGAATATCTATCCCTGGGAACATAATGGGAACCCCCAATCGGTTTCCAGTTTGAGGCCCATATGACCCTGTTCCTTGGGCCCAGGTGGGCTGGCCTAGTGGTACTGACATTTGGGGTCCCAGAGCACCCATCCAGATTCTTTCAAAATTTGCAAGGTATATGACATCCGCATGTTTTTCACACCCGTAGGCACTAATCCGGCCGGCACACTGGAATATCTATCCCTGGGAACATAATGGGAACCCCCAATCGGTTTCCAGTTTGAGGCCCATATGACCCTGTTCCTTGGGCCCAGGTGGGCTGGCCTAGTGGTACTGACATTTGGGGTCCCAGAGCACCCATCCAGATTCTTTCAAAATTTGCAAGGTATATGACATCCGCATGTTTTTCACACCCGTAGGCACTAATCCGGCCGGCACACTGGAATATCTATCCCTGGGAACATAATGGGAACCCCCAATCGGTTTCCAGTTTGAGGCCCATATGACCCTGTTCCTTGGGCCCAGGTGGGCTGGCCTAGTGGTACTGACATTTGGGGTCCCAGAGCACCCATCCAGATTCTTTCAAAATTTGCAAGGTATATGACATCCGCATGTTTTTCACACCCGTAGGCACTAATCCGGCCGGCACACTGGAATATCTATCCCTGGGAACATAATGGGAACCCCCAATCGGTTTCCAGTTTGAGGCCCATATGACCCTGTTCCTTGGGCCCAGGTGGGCTGGCCTAGTGGTACTGACATTTGGGGTCCCAGAGCACCCATCCAGATTCTTTCAAAATTTGCAAGGTATATGACATCCGCATGTTTTTCACACCCGTAGGCACTAATCCGGCCGGCACACTGGAATATCTATCCCTGGGAACATAATGGGAACCCCCAATCGGTTTCCAGTTTGAGGCCCATATGACCCTGTTCCTTGGGCCCAGGTGGGCTGGCCTAGTGGTACTGACATTTGGGGTCCCAGAGCACCCATCCAGATTCTTTCAAAATTTGCAAGGTATATGACATCCGCATGTTTTTCACACCCGTAGGCACTAATCCGGCCGGCACACTGGAATATCTATCCCTGGGAACATAATGGGAACCCCCAATCGGTTTCCAGTTTGAGGCCCATATGACCCTGTTCCTTGGGCCCAGGTGGGCTGGCCTAGTGGTACTGACATTTGGGGTCCCAGAGCACCCATCCAGATTCTTTCAAAATTTGCAAGTATATGACATCCGCATGTTTTTCACACCCGTAGGCACTAATCCGGCCGGCACACTGGAATATCTATCCCTGGGAACATAATGGGAACCCCCAATCGGTTTCCAGTTTGAGGCCCATATGACCCTGTTCCTTGGGCCCAGGTGGGCTGGCCTAGTGGTACTGACATTTGGGGTCCCAGAGCACCCATCCAGATTCTTTCAAAATTTGCAAGGTATATGACATCCGCATGTTTTTCACACCCGTAGGCACTAATCCGGCCGGCACACTGGAATATCTATCCCTGGGAACATAATGGGAACCCCCAATCGGTTTCCAGTTTGAGGCCCATATGACCCTGTTCCTTGGGCCCAGGTGGGCTGGCCTAGTGGTACTGACATTTGGGGTCCCAGAGCACCCATCCAGATTCTTTCAAAATTTGCAAGGTATATGACATCCGCATGTTTTTCACACCCGTAGGCACTAATCCGGCCGGCACACTGGAATATCTATCCCTGGGAACATAATGGGAACCCCCAATCGGTTTCCAGTTTGAGGCCCATATGACCCTGTTCCTTGGGCCCAGGTGGGCTGGCCTAGTGGTACTGACATTTGGGGTCCCAGAGCACCCATCCAGATTCTTTCAAAATTTGCAAGGTATATGACATCCGCATGTTTTTCACACCCGTAGGCACTAATCCGGCCGGCACACTGGAATATCTATCCCTGGGAACATAATGGGAACCCCCAATCGGTTTCCAGTTTGAGGCCCATATGACCCTGTTCCTTGGGCCCAGGTGGGCTGGCCTAGTGGTACTGACATTTGGGGTCCCAGAGCACCCATCCAGATTCTTTCAAAATTTGCAAGGTATATGACATCCGCATGTTTTTCACACCCGTAGGCACTAATCCGGCCGGCACACTGGAATATCTATCCCTGGGAACATAATGGGAACCCCCAATCGGTTTCCAGTTTGAGGCCCATATGACCCTGTTCCTTGGGCCCAGGTGGGCTGGCCTAGTGGTACTGACATTTGGGGTCCCAGAGCACCCATCCAGATTCTTTCAAAATTTGCAAGGTATATGACATCCGCATGTTTTTCACACCCGTAGGCACTAATCCGGCCGGCACACTGGAATATCTATCCCTGGGAACATAATGGGAACCCCAATCGGTTTCCAGTTTGAGGCCCATATGACCCTGTTCCTTGGGCCCAGGTGGGCTGGCCTAGTGGTACTGACATTTGGGGTCCCAGAGCACCCATCCAGATTCTTTCAAAATTTGCAAGGTATATGACATCCGCATGTTTTTCACACCCGTAGGCACTAATCCGGCCGGCACACTGGAATATCTATCCCTGGGAACATAATGGGAACCCCCAATCGGTTTCCAGTTTGAGGCCCATATGACCCTGTTCCTTGGGCCCAGGTGGGCTGGCCTAGTGGTACTGACATTTGGGGTCCCAGAGCACCCATCCAGATTCTTTCAAAATTTGCAAGGTATATGACATCCGCATGTTTTTCACACCCGTAGGCACTAATCCGGCCGGCACACTGGAATATCTATCCCTGGGAACATAATGGGAACCCCCAATCGGTTTCCAGTTTGAGGCCCATATGACCCTGTTCCTTGGGCCCAGGTGGGCTGGCCTAGTGGTACTGACATTTGGGGTCCCAGAGCACCCATCCAGATTCTTTCAAAATTTGCAAGGTATATGACATCCGCATGTTTTTCACACCCGTAGGCACTAATCCGGCCGGCACACTGGAATATCTATCCCTGGGAACATAATGGGAACCCCAATCGGTTTCCAGTTTGAGCCCATATGACCCTGTTCCTTGGGCCCAGGTGGGCTGGCCTAGTGGTACTGACATTTGGGGTCCCAGAGCACCCATCCAGATTCTTTCAAAATTTGCAAGTATATGACATCCGCATGTTTTTCACACCCGTAGGCACTAATCCGGCCGGCACACTGGAATATCTATCCCTGGGAACATAATGGGAACCCCCAATCGGTTTCCAGTTTGAGGCCCATATGACCCTGTTCCTTGGGCCCAGGTGGGCTGGCCTAGTGGTACTGACATTTGGGGTCCCAGAGCACCCATCCAGATTCTTTCAAAATTTGCAAGGTATATGACATCCGCATGTTTTTCACACCCGTAGGCACTAATCCGGCCGGCACACTGGAATATCTATCCCTGGGAACATAATGGGAACCCCCAATCGGTTTCCAGTTTGAGGCCCATATGACCCTGTTCCTTGGGCCCAGGTGGGCTGGCCTAGTGGTACTGACATTTGGGGTCCCAGAGCACCCATCCAGATTCTTTCAAAATTTGCAAGTATATGACATCCGCATGTTTTTCACACCCGTAGGCACTAATCCGGCCGGCACACTGGAATATCTATCCCTGGGAACATAATGGGAACCCCCAATCGGTTTCCAGTTTGAGGCCCATATGACCCTGTTCCTTGGGCCCAGGTGGGCTGGCCTAGTGGTACTGACATTTGGGGTCCCAGAGCACCCATCCAGATTCTTTCAAAATTTGCAAGGTATATGACATCCGCATGTTTTTCACACCCGTAGGCACTAATCCGGCCGGCACACTGGAATATCTATCCCTGGGAACATAATGGGAACCCCCAATCGGTTTCCAGTTTGAGGCCCATATGACCCTGTTCCTTGGGCCCAGGTGGGCTGGCCTAGTGGTACTGACATTTGGGGTCCCAGAGCACCCATCCAGATTCTTTCAAAATTTGCAAGGTATATGACATCCGCATGTTTTTCACACCGTAGGCACTAATCCGGCCGGCACACTGGAATATCTATCCCTGGGAACATAATGGGAACCCCCAATCGGTTTCCAGTTTGAGGCCCATATGACCCTGTTCCTTGGGCCCAGGTGGGCTGCCTAGTGGTACTGACATTTGGGGTCCCAGAGCACCCATCCAGATTCTTTCAAAATTTGCAAGGTATATGACATCCGCATGTTTTTCACACCCGTAGGCACTAATCCGGCCGGCACACTGGAATATCTATCCCTGGGAACATAATGGGAACCCCCAATCGGTTTCCAGTTTGAGGCCCATATGACCCTGTTCCTTGGGCCCAGGTGGGCTGGCCTAGTGGTACTGACATTTGGGGTCCCAGAGCACCCATCCAGATTCTTTCAAAATTTGCAAGGTATATGACATCCGCATGTTTTTCACACCCGTAGGCACTAATCCGGCCGGCACACTGGAATATCTATCCCTGGGAACATAATGGGAACCCCCAATCGGTTTCCAGTTTGAGGCCCATATGACCCTGTTCCTTGGGCCCAGGTGGGCTGGCCTAGTGGTACTGACATTTGGGGTCCCAGAGCACCCATCCAGATTCTTTCAAAATTTGCAAGTATATGACATCCGCATGTTTTTCACACCCGTAGGCACTAATCCGGCCGGCACACTGGAATATCTATCCCTGGGAACATAATGGGAACCCCAATCGGTTTCCAGTTTGAGGCCCATATGACCCTGTTCCTTGGGCCCAGGTGGGCTGGCCTAGTGGTACTGACATTTGGGGTCCCAGAGCACCCATCCAGATTCTTTCAAAATTTGCAAGGTATATGACATCCGCATGTTTTTCACACCCGTAGGCACTAATCCGGCCGGCACACTGGAATATCTATCCCTGGGAACATAATGGGAACCCCCAATCGGTTTCCAGTTTGAGGCCCATATGACCCTGTTCCTTGGGCCCAGGTGGGCTGGCCTAGTGGTACTGACATTTGGGGTCCCAGAGCACCCATCCAGATTCTTTCAAAATTTGCAAGGTTATATGACATCCGCATGTTTTTCACACCCGTAGGCACTAATCCGGCCGGCACACTGGAATATCTATCCCTGGGAACATAATGGGAACCCCCAATCGGTTTCCAGTTTGAGGCCCATATGACCCTGTTCCTTGGGCCCAGGTGGGCTGGCCTAGTGGTACTGACATTTGGGGTCCCAGAGAGCCCATCCAGATTCTTTCAAAATTTGCAAGGTATATGACATCCGCATGTTTTTCACACCCGTAGGCACTAATCCGGCCGGCACACTGGAATATCTATCCCTGGGAACATAATGGGAACCCCCAATCGGTTTCCAGTTTGAGGCCCATATGACCCTGTTCCTTGGGCCCAGGTGGGCTGGCCTAGTGGTACTGACATTTGGGGTCCCAGAGCACCCATCCAGATTCTTTCAAAATTTGCAAGGTATATGACATCCGCATGTTTTTCACACCCGTAGGCACTA
>CAAHFI011693992.1:0-12492 GCA_900893395.1 Euglena gracilis
TCTCACATGGCTGTCGAAGAGATTCCTGCTAAAAGTGGGGGTCTCATCAGCAGCACTCGCAGCACAGAGACAGCCATCGACTTCAACCCTGGCCATGCGGACATATGGGCCCAGCAGAGACTCCCCGCTGTGGCCCCGGAGATTGTGGGGTTGTGCTGCCGTTGGCACTCACACCGCGTATCCCCACCCTCTTTGCACTTAAACCGCAATGGGGAGATGGCCCTTTTGGGTGGGGGGGGGCATCTGCCACACCTGAAGGGGGCCTGCGGGAGACTCCCCGCTTTGGCCCCAGGGTTTGTGTGGGCTGGGTGGGGGATGCAAAAGGCTTCCACCCGAAGCAGATGGTCAGGGGCCTAACCCCACGCTGAAAAATTGACTCCTTCTGCCCGCCTCTGCCTGCTAGCGCTTAAGCGGGGCGTTTGCGTTTTGCCACGATGCATGTTGGGTGCATCACTGGGCCACCAAACACAAACAAAGCAGCGGGAAGCCCTGTGTGCCAGGAACACGCCCACGCACTGCGGTTCATCCAGAGGATCCCTTTGCCCCAGCGGCGGTATCTAGGGGAGTCAAGTCCAGAGGAAGATGCCTGCGCCCTCCACTGGGACTCTAGCGATACCCCGGTTCGGGTCAAGCGGGAGAGGGGGGGAGTTAAGCGTGTGGTGTGCCGATGTCAACTAACGCGCAATCCACACTGCCAGCAGGACGGAGCCAGACCCCCCCAGGCAGCGGACAAAATATGTGTTTCAAAAAGATGGGAGGCTGTCCCCGGCGCAGTGGTCAGATTCCATTGCATCTCACATGGCTGTCGAAGAGATTCCTGCTAAAAGTGGGGGTCTCATCAGCAGCACTCGCAGCACAGAGACAGCCATCGACTTCAACCCTGGCCATGCGGACATATGGGCCCAGCAGGAGACTCCCCGCTGTGGCCCCGGAGATTGTGGGGTTTGTGCTGCCGTTGGCACTCACACCGCGTATCCCCACCCTCTTTGCACTTAAACCGCAATGGGGAGATGGCCCTTTTGGGGGGGGGGGGGGCATCTGCCACACCTGAGAGGGGGCCTGCGGGAGACTCCCCGCTTTGGCCCCAGGGTTTGTGTGGGCTGGGTGGGGATGCAAAAGGCTTCCACCCGAAGCAGATGGTCAGGGGCCTAACCCCACGCTGAAAAATTGACTCCTTCTGCCCGCCTCTGCCTGCTAGCGCTTAACGCGCGGGCGTTTGCGGTTTGCCACGATGGCGAGCTTCAGCCATGTTGGGTGCACGTCATGATGAGCGTCCGATTGGATGTGTCATGAAAATTGCCATCACCGGGCCACCAAACACAAAGCAGCGGAAAGCCCTGTGTGCCAGGAACACGCCCACGCACTGCGGTTCATCCAGAGGATCCCTTTGCCCCAGCGGCGGTATCTAGGGGAGTCAAGTCCAGAGGAAGATGCCTGCGCCCTCCACTGGGACTTAGCGATACCCCGGTTCGGGTCAAGCGTGGAGAGGGGGGGGATTAAGCGTGTGGTGTGCCGATGTCAACTGTGCGCAATCCACACTGCCAGCAGGACGGAGCCAGACCCCCCCAGGCAGCGGACAAAATATGTGTTTCAAAAAAGTGGGAGGCTGTCCCCGGCGCAGTGGTCAGATTCCATTGCATCTCACATGGCTGTCGAAGAGATTCCTGCTAAAAGTGGGGGTCTCATCAGCAGCACTCGCACACAGAGACAGCCATCGACTTCAACCCTGGCCATGCGGACATATGGGCCCAGCAGGAGACTCCCCGCTGTGGCCCCGGAGATTGTGGGGTTGTGCTGCCGTTGGCACTCACACCGCGTATTCCCCACCCTCTTTGCACTTAAACCGCAATGGGGAGATGGCCCTTTTGGGTGGGGTGGGGGGGGCATCTGCCACACCTGAGAGGGGGCCTGCGGGAGACTCCCCGCTTTGGCCCCAGGGTTTGTGTGGGCTGGTGGGGGATGCAAAAGGCTTCCACCCGAAGCAGATGGTCAGGGGCCTAACCCCACGCTGAAAAATTGACTCCTTCTGCCCGCCTCTGCCTGCTAGCGCTTAACGCGCGGGCGTTTGCGGTTTGCCACGATGGCGAGCTCAGCCATGTTGGGTGCACAGTCATGATGAGCGTCCGATTGGATGTGTCATGAAAATGCCATCACTGGGCCACCAAACACAAAGCAGCGGGCAGCCCTGTGTGCCAGGAACACGCCCACGCACTGCGGTTCATCCAGAGGATCCCTTTGCCCCAGCGGCCGTATCTAGGGGAGTCAAGTCCAGAGGAAGATGCCTGCGCCCTCCACTGGGACTCTAGCGATACCCCGGTCGGGTCAAGCGTGAGGGGGGGAGTTAAGCGTGGTGTGCCGATGTCAACTGTGGCGCAATCCACACTGCCAGCAGGACGGAGCCAGACCCCCCCAGGCAGCGGACAAAATATGTGTTTCAAAAAGGTGGGAGGCTGTCCCCGGCGCAGTGGTCAGATTCCATTGCATCTCACATGGCTGTCGAAGAGATTCCTGCTAAAAGTGGGGGTCTCATCATCAGCACTCGCACACAGAGACAGCCATCGACTTCAACCCTGGCCATGCGGACATATGGGCCAGCAGGAGACTCCCCGCTGTGGCCCCGGAGATTGTGGGGTTGTGCTGCCGTTGGCACTCACACCGCGTATCCCCACCCTCTTTGCACTTAAACCGCAATGGGGAGATGGCCCTTTTGGGTGGGGGGGGGGCATCTGCCACACCTGAGAGGGGGCCTGCGGGAGACTCCCCGCTTTGGCCCCAGGGTTTGTGTGGGCTGGGTGGGGGATGCAAAAGGCTTCCACCCGAAGCAGATGGTCAGGGGCCTAACCCCACGCTGAAAAATTGACTCCTTCTGCCCGCCTCTGCCTGCTAGCGCTTAACGCGCGGGCGTTTGCGGTTTGCCACGATGGCGAGCTCAGCCATGTTGGTGCACGTCACGATGAGCGTCCGATTGGATGTGTCATGAAAATGCCATCACCGGGCCACCAAACACAAAGCAGCGGGAAGCCCTGTGTGCCAGGAACACGCCCACGCACTGCGGTTCATCCAGAGGATCCCTTTGCCCCAGCGGCGGTATCTAGGGGAGTCAAGTCCAGAGGAAGATGCCTGCGCCCTCCACTGGGACTCTAGCGATACCCGGTTCGGGTCAAGCGTGGAGAGGGGGGGAGTTAAGCGTGTGGTGTGCCGATGTCAACTGTGCGCAATCCACACTGCCAGCAGGACGGAGCCAGACCCCCCCAGGCAGCGGACAAAATATGTGTTTCAAAAAGATGGGAGGCTGTCCCCGGCGCAGTGGTCAGATTCCATTGCATCTCACATGGCTGTCGAAGAGATTCCTGCTAAAAGTGGGGGTCTCATCAGCAGCACTCGCCGCACAGAGACAGCCATCGACTTCAACCCTGGCCATGCGGACATATGGGCCCAGCAGGAGACTCCCCGCTGTGGCCCCGGAGATTGTGGGGTTGTGCTGCCGTTGGCACTCACACCGCGTATCCCCACCCTCTTTGCACTTAAACCGCAATGGGGAGATGGCCCTTTTGGGTGGGGGGGGGCATCTGCCACACCTGAGAGGGGGCCTGCGGGAGACTCCCCGCTTTGGCCCCAGGGTTTGTGTGGGCTGGGTGGGGATGCAAAAGGCTTCCACCCGAAGCAGATGGTCAGGGGCCTAACCCCACGCTGAAAAATTGACTCCTTCTGCCCGCCTCTGCCTGCTAGCGCTTAACGCGCGGGCGTTTGCGGTTTGCCACGATGGCGAGCTCAGCCATGTTGGGTGCACGTCATGATGAGCGTCCGATTGGATGTGTCATGAAAATGCCATCACTGGGCCACCAAACACAAAGCAGCGGGCAGCCCTGTGTGCCAGGAACACGCCCACGCACTGCGGTTCATCCAGAGGATCCCTTTGCCCCAGCGGCGGTATCTAGGGGAGTCAAGTCCAGAGGAAGATGCCTGCGCCCTCCACTGGGACTCTAGCGATACCCCGGTTCGGGTCAAGCGTGGAGAGGGGGGGAGTTAAGCGTGTGGTGTGCCGATGTCAACTGTGCGCAATCCACACTGCCAGCAGGACGGAGCCAGACCCCCCAGGCAGCGGACAAAATATGTGTTTCAAAAAGGTGGGAGGCTGTCCCCGGCGCAGTGGTCAGATTCCATTGCATCTCACATGGCTGTCGAAGAGATTCCTGCTAAAAGTGGGGGTCTCATCAGCAGCACTCGCAGCACAGAGACAGCCATCGACTTCAACCCTGGCCATGCGGACATATGGGCCCAGCAGGAGACTCCCCGCTGTGGCCCCGGAGATTGTGGGTTGTGCTGCCGTTGGCACTCACACCGCGTATCCCCACCCTCTTTGCACTTAAACCGCAATGGGGAGATGGCCCTTTTGGGTGGGTGGGGGGGGCATCTGCCACACCTGAGAGGGGGCCTGCGGGAGACTCCCCGCTTTGGCCCCAGGGTTTGTGTGGGCTGGGTGGGGGATGCAAAAGGCTTCCACCCGAAGCAGATGGTCAGGGGCCTAACCCCACGCTGAAAAATTGACTCCTTCTGCCCGCCTCTGCCTGCTAGCGCTTAACGCGCGGGCGTTTGCGGTTTGCCACGATGGCGAGCTCAGCCATGTTGGGTGCACGTCATGATGAGCGTCCGATTGGATGTGTCATGAAAATGCCATCACTGGGCCACCAAACACAAAGCAGCGGGCAAGCCCTGTGTGCCAGGAACACGCCCACGCACTGCGGTTCATCCAGAGGATCCCTTTGCCCCAGCGGCGGTATCTAGGGGAGTCAAGTCCAGAGGAAGATGCCTGCGCCCTCCACTGGGACTCTAGCGATACCCCGGTTCGGGTCAAGCGTGGAGAGGGGGGGGGAGTTAAGCGTGTGGTGTGCCGATGTCAACTGTGCGCAATCCACACTGCCAGCAGGACGGAGCCAGACCCCCCCAGGCAGCGGACAAAATATGTGTTTCAAAAAGGTGGGAGGCTGTCCCCGGCGCAGTGGTCAGATTCCATTGCATCTCACATGGCTGTCGAAGAGATTCCTGCTAAAAGTGGGGGTCTCATCAGCAGCACTCGCAGCACAGAGACAGCCATCGACTTCAACCCTGGCCATGCGGACATATGGGCCCAGCAGGAGACTCCCCGCTGTGGCCCCGGAGATTGTGGGGTTGTGCTGCCGTTGGCACTCACACCGCGTATCCCCCACCCTCTTTGCACTTAAACCGCAATGGGGAGATGGCCCTTTTGGGTGGGGTTGGGGGGCATCTGCCACACCTGAGAGGGGGCCTGCGGGAGACTCCCCGCTTTGGCCCCAGGGTTTGTGTGGGCTGGGTGGGGATGCAAAAGGCTTCCACCCGAAGCAGATGGTCAGGGGCCTAACCCCACGCTGAAAAATTGACTCCTTCTGCCCGCCTCTGCCTGCTAGCGCTTAACGCGCGGGCGTTTGCGGTTTGCCACGATGGCGAGCTCAGCCATGTTGGGTGCACGTCATGATGAGCGTCCGATTGGATGTGTCATGAAAATGCCATCACTGGGCCACCAAACACAAAGCAGCGGGCAAGCCCTGTGTGCCAGGAACACGCCCACGCACTGCGGTTCATCCAGAGGATCCCTTTGCCCAGCGGCGGTATCTAGGGGAGTCAAGTCCAGAGGAAGATGCCTGCGCCCTCCACTGGGACTCTAGCGATACCCCGGTTCGGGTCAAGCGTGGAGAGGGGGGGAGTTAAGCGTGTGGTGTGCCGATGTCAACTGTGCGCAATCCACACTGCCAGCAGGACGGAGCCAGACCCCCCAGGCAGCGGACAAAATATGTGTTTCAAAAAGATGGGAGGCTGTCCCCGGCGCAGTGGTCAGATTCCATTGCATCTCATGGCTGTCGAAGAGATTCCTGCTAAAAGTGGGGGTCTCATCAGCAGCACTCGCAGCACAGAGACAGCCATCGACTTCAACCCTGGCCATGCGGACATATGGGCCCAGCAGGAGACTCCCCGCTGTGGCCCCGGAGATTGTGGGGTTGTGCTGCCGTTGGCACTCACACCGCGTATCCCCACCCTCTTTGCACTTAAACCGCAATGGGGAGATGGCCCTTTTGGGTGGGGGGGGGGGGCATCTGCCACACCTGAGAGGGGGCCTGCGGGAGACTCCCCGCTTTGGCCCCAGGGTTTGTGTGGGCTGGGTGGGGATGCAAAAGGCTTCCACCCGAAGCAGATGGTCAGGGGCCTAACCCCACGCTGAAAAATTGACTCCTTCTGCCCGCCTCTGCCTGCTAGCGCTTAACGCGCGGGCGTTTGCGGTTTGCCACGATGGCGAGCTCAGCCATGTTGGGTGCACGTCATGATGAGCGTCCGATTGGATGTGTCATGAAAATGCCATCACTGGGCCACCAAACACAAAGCAGCGGGCAGCCCTGTGTGCCAGGAACACGCCCACGCACTGCGGTTCATCCAGAGGATCCCTTTGCCCAGCGGCGGTATCTAGGGGATCAAGTCCAGAGGAAGATGCCTGCGCCCTCCACTGGGACTCTAGCGATACCCCGGTTCGGGTCAAGCGTGGAGAGGGGGGAGTTAAGCGTGTGGTGTGCCGATGTCAACTGTGCGCAATCCACACTGCCAGCAGGACGGAGCCAGACCCCCCAGGCAGCGGACAAAATATGTGTTTCAAAAAGGTGGGAGGCTGTCCCCGGCGCAGTGGTCAGATTCCATTGCATCTCACATGGCTGTCGAAGAGATTCCTGCTAAAAGTGGGGGTCTCATCAGCAGCACTCGCCGCACAGAGACAGCCATCGACTTCAACCCTGGCCATGCGGACATATGGGCCCAGCAGGAGACTCCCCGCTGTGGCCCCGGAGATTGTGGGTTGTGCTGCCGTTGGCACTCACACCGCGTATCCCCACCCTCTTTGCACTTAAACCGCAATGGGGAGATGGCCCTTTTGGGTGGGGTGGGGGGCATCTGCCACACCTGAGAGGGGGCCTGCGGGAGACTCCCCGCTTTGGCCCCAGGGTTTGTGTGGGCTGGGTGGGGGATGCAAAAGGCTTCCACCCGAAGCAGATGGTCAGGGGCCTAACCCCACGCTGAAAAATTGACTCCTTCTGCCCGCCTCTGCCTGCTAGCGCTTAACGCGCGGGCGTTTGCGGTTTGCCACGATGGCGAGCTCAGCCATGTTGGGTGCACGTCATGATGAGCGTCCGATTGGATGTGTCATGAAAATGCCATCACTGGGCCACCAAACACAAAGCAGCGGGCAGCCCTGTGTGCCAGGAACACGCCCACGCACTGCGGTTCATCCAGAGGATCCCTTTGCCCAGCGGCGGTATCTAGGGGAGTCAAGTCCAGAGGAAGATGCCTGCGCCCTCCACTGGGACTCTAGCGATACCCCGGTTCGGGTCAAGCGAGGGGGGGGTTAAGCGTGTGGTGTGCCGATGTCAACTGTGCGCAATCCACACTGCCAGCAGGACGAGCCAGACCCCCCCAGGCAGCGGACAAAATATGTGTTTCAAAAAGGTGGGAGGCTGTCCCCGGCGCAGTGGTCAGATTCCATTGCATCTCACATGGCTGTCGAAGAGATTCCTGCTAAAAGTGGGGGTCTCATCAGCAGCACTCGCAGCACACAGAGCAGCCATCGACTTCAACCCTGGCCATGCGGACATATGGGCCCAGCAGGAGACTCCCCGCTGTGGCCCCGGAGATTGTGGGTTGTGCTGCCGTTGGCACTCACACCGCGTATCCCCACCCTCTTTGCACTTAAACCGCAATGGGGAGATGGCCCTTTTGGGTGGGGGGGGGCATCTGCCACACCTGAGAGGGGGCCTGCGGGAGACTCCCCGCTTTGGCCCCAGGGTTTGTGTGGGCTGGGTGGGGGATGCAAAAGGCTTCCACCCGAAGCAGATGGTCAGGGGCCTAACCCCACGCTGAAAAATTGACTCCTTCTGCCCGCCTCTGCCTGCTAGCGCTTAACGCGCGGGCGTTTGCGGTTTGCCACGATGGCGAGCTCAGCCATGTTGGGTGCACGTCACGATGAGCGTCCGATTGGATGTGTCATGAAAATGCCATCACTGGGCCACCAAACACAAAGCAGCGGGAAGCCCTGTGTGCCAGGAACACGCCCACGCACTGCGGTTCATCCAGAGGATCCCTTTGCCCCAGCGGCGGTATCTAGGGGAGTCAAGTCCAGAGGAAGATGCCTGCGCCCTCCACTGGGACTCTAGCGATACCCCGGTTCGGGTCAAGCGTGGAGAGGGGGGGGTTAAGCGTGTGGTGTGCCGATGTCAACTGTGCGCAATCCACACTGCCAGCAGGACGGAGCCAGACCCCCCCAGGCAGCGGACAAAATATGTGTTTCAAAAAGTGGGAGGCTGTCCCCGGCGCAGTGGTCAGATTCCATTGCATCTCACATGGCTGTCGAAGAGATTCCTGCTAAAAGTGGGGGTCTCATCAGCAGCACTCGCAGCACAGAGACAGCCATCGACTTCAACCCTGGCCATGCGGACATATGGGCCCAGCAGGAGACTCCCCGCTGTGGCCCCGGAGATTGTGGGGTTGTGCTGCCGTTGGCACTCACACCGCGTATCCCCACCCTCTTTGCACTTAAACCGCAATGGGGAGATGGCCCTTTTGGGTGGGGTTGGGGGGCATCTGCCACACCTGAGAGGGGGCCTGCGGGAGACTCCCCGCTTTGGCCCCAGGGTTTGTGTGGGCTGGGTGGGGGATGCAAAAGGCTTCCACCCGAAGCAGATGGTCAGGGGCCTAACCCCACGCTGAAAAATTGACTCCTTCTGCCCGCCTCTGCCTGCTAGCGCTTAACGCGCGGGCGTTTGCGGTTTGCCACGATGGCGAGCTCAGCCATGTTGGGTGCACGTCATGATGAGCGTCCGATTGGATGTGTCATGAAAATGCCATCACTGGGCCACCAAACACAAAGCAGCGGGAAGCCCTGTGTGCCAGGAACACGCCCACGCACTGCGGTTCATCCAGAGGATCCCTTTGCCCCAGCGGCGGTATCTAGGGGAGTCAAGTCCAGAGGAAGATGCCTGCGCCCTCCACTGGGACTCTAGCGATACCCCGGTTCGGGTCAAGCGTGGAGAGGGGGGGGGAGTTAAGCGTGTGGTGTGCCGATGTCAACTGTGCGCAATCCACACTGCCAGCAGGACGGAGCCAGACCCCCCCAGGCAGCGGACAAAATATGTGTTTCAAAAAGGTGGGAGGCTGTCCCCGGCGCAGTGGTCAGATTCCATTGCATCTCACATGGCTGTCGAAGAGATTCCTGCTAAAAGTGGGGGTCTCATCAGCAGCACTCGCCGCACAGAGACAGCCATCGACTTCAACCCTGGCCATGCGGACATATGGGCCCAGCAGGAGACTCCCCGCTGTGGCCCCGGAGATTGTGGGGTTGTGCTGCCGTTGGCACTCACACCGCGTATCCCCACCCTCTTTGCACTTAAACCGCAATGGGGAGATGGCCCTTTTGGGTGGGGGGGGGCATCTGCCACACCTGAGAGGGGGCCTGCGGGAGACTCCCCGCTTTGGCCCCAGGGTTTGTGTGGGCTGG
Organism: Euglena gracilis; assembly: GCA_900893395.1. NCBI lineage: Eukaryota > Euglenozoa > Euglenophyceae > Euglenales > Euglenaceae > Euglena > Euglena gracilis. The sequence continues at coordinate 9,548 of CAAHFI011693992.1, forward strand.
GTGGGGGATGCAAAAGGCTTCCACCCGAAGCAGATGGTCAGGGGCCTAACCCCACGCTGAAAAATTGACTCCTTCTGCCCGCCTCTGCCTGCTAGCGCTTAACGCGCGGGCGTTTGCGGTTTGCCACGATGGCGAGCTCAGCCATGTTGGGTGCACGTCATGATGAGCGTCCGATTGGATGTGTCATGAAAATGCCATCACTGGGCCACCAAACACAAAGCAGCGGGCAAGCCCTGTGTGCCAGGAACACGCCCACGCACTGCGGTTCATCCAGAGGATCCCTTTGCCCCAGCGGCGTATCTAGGGGAGTCAAGTCCAGAGGAAGATGCCTGCGCCCTCCACTGGGACTCTAGCGATACCCCGGTTCGGGTCAAGCGTGGAGAGGGGGGGGGAGTTAAGCGTGTGGTGTGCCGATGTCAACTGTGCGCAATCCACACTGCCAGCAGGACGGAGCCAGACCCCCCCAGGCAGCGGACAAAATATGTGTTTCAAAAAGGTGGGAGGCTGTCCCGGCGCAGTGGTCAGATTCCATTGCATCTCACATGGCTGTCGAAGAGATTCCTGCTAAAAGTGGGGGTCTCATCAGCAGCACTCGCCAGCACAGAGACAGCCATCGACTTCAACCCTGGCCATGCGGACATATGGGCCCAGCAGGAGACTCCCCGCTGTGGCCCCGGAGATTGTGGGGTTGTGCTGCCGTTGGCACTCACACCGCGTATCCCCCACCCTCTTTGCACTTAAACCGCAATGGGGAGATGGCCCTTTTGGGTGGGGGGGGCATCTGCCACACCTGAGAGGGGGCCTGCGGGAGACTCCCCGCTTTGGCCCCAGGGTTTGTGTGGGCTGGGTGGGGATGCAAAAGGCTTCCACCCGAAGCAGATGGTCAGGGGCCTAACCCCACGCTGAAAAATTGACTCCTTCTGCCCGCCTCTGCCTGCTAGCGCTTAACGCGCGGGCGTTTGCGGTTTGCCACGATGGCGAGCTCAGCCATGTTGGGTGCACGTCACGATGAGCGTCCGATTGGATGTGTCATGAAAATGCCATCACTGGGCCACCAAACACAAAGCAGCGGGAAGCCCTGTGTGCCAGGAACACGCCCACGCACTGCGGTTCATCCAGAGGATCCCTTTGCCCCAGCGGCGGTATCTAGGGGAGTCAAGTCCAGAGGAAGATGCCTGCGCCCTCCACTGGGACTCTAGCGATACCCCGGTTCGGGTCAAGCGTGGAGAGGGGGGGGAGTTAAGCGTGTGGTGTGCCGATGTCAACTGTGCGCAATCCACACTGCCAGCAGGACGGAGCCAGACCCCCCAGGCAGCGGACAAAATATGTGTTTCAAAAAGTGGGAGGCTGTCCCCGGCGCAGTGGTCAGATTCCATTGCATCTCACATGGCTGTCGAAGAGATTCCTGCTAAAAGTGGGGGTCTCATCAGCAGCACTCGCCGCACAGAGACAGCCATCGACTTCAACCCTGGCCATGCGGACATATGGGCCCAGCAGGAGACTCCCCGCTGTGGCCCCGGAGATTGTGGGGTTGTGCTGCCGTTGGCACTCACACCGCGTATCCCCACCCTCTTTGCACTTAAACCGCAATGGGGAGATGGCCCTTTTGGGTGGGGGGGGGCATCTGCCACACCTGAGAGGGGGCCTGCGGGAGACTCCCCGCTTTGGCCCCAGGGTTTGTGTGGGCTGGGTGGGGGATGCAAAAGGCTTCCACCCGAAGCAGATGGTCAGGGCCTAACCCCACGCTGAAAAATTGACTCCTTCTGCCCGCCTCTGCCTGCTAGCGCTTAACGCGCGGGCGTTTGCGGTTTGCCACGATGGCGAGCTCAGCCATGTTGGGTGCACGTCACGATGAGCGTCCGATTGGATGTGTCATGAAAATGCCATCACTGGGCCACCAAACACAAAGCAGCGGGCAGCCCTGTGTGCCAGGAACACGCCCACGCACTGCGGTTCATCCAGAGGATCCCTTTGCCCCAGCGGCGGTATCTAGGGGAGTCAAGTCCAGAGGAAGATGCCTGCGCCCTCCACTGGGACTCTAGCGATACCCCGGTTCGGGTCAAGCGTGGAGAGGGGGGGGAGTTAAGCGTGTGGTGTGCCGATGTCAACTGTGCGCAATCCACACTGCCAGCAGGACGGAGCCAGACCCCCCAGGCAGCGGACAAAATATGTGTTTCAAAAGATGGGAGGCTGTCCCCGGCGCAGTGGTCAGATTCCATTGCATCTCACATGGCTGTCGAAGAGATTCCTGCTAAAAGTGGGGGTCTCATCAGCAGCACTCGCCGCACAGAGACAAGCCATCGACTTCAACCCTGGCCATGCGGACATATGGGCCCAGCAGGAGACTCCCCGCTGTGGCCCCGGAGATTGTGGGTTGTGCTGCCGTTGGCACTCACACCGCGTATCCCCACCCTCTTTGCACTTAAACCGCAATGGGGAGATGGCCCTTTTGGGTGGGGTTGGGGGGCATCTGCCACACCTGAGAGGGGCCTGCGGAGACTCCCGCTTGGCCCCAGGGTTTGTGTGGGCTGGGTGGGGGATGCAAAAGGCTTCCACCCGAAGCAGATGGTCAGGGCCTAACCCCACGCTGAAAAATTGACTCCTTCTCGCCCGCCTCTGCCTGCTAGCGCTTAACGCGCGGGCGTTTGCGGTTTGCCACGATGGCGAGCTCAGCCATGTTGGGTGCACGTCACGATGAGCGTCCGATTGGATGTGTCATGAAAATGCCATCACTGGGCCACCAAACACAAAGCAGCGGGAAGCCCTGTGTGCCAGGAACACGCCCACGCACTGCGGTTCATCCAGAGGATCCCTTTGCCCCAGCGGCGGTATCTTAGGGAGTCAAGTCCAGAGGAAGATGCCTGCGCCCTCCACTGGGACTCTGCGATACCCCGGTTCGGGTCAAGCGTGGAGAGGGGGGGTTAAGCGTGTGTGTGCCGATGTCA
>CAAHFI011694722.1:0-10731 GCA_900893395.1 Euglena gracilis
CGCCCTCAGAATGCGGTCCGGCCTTGCAGATGCGCTTCAAACTGACCCATAAATGTCGATTGGAAGGATTTGGTGGCGATGAAAATGCCATGTTTTCGGGCCATCATAGGGCACCGGAGACGCACTGCGATGTTGGACAACATTGCTGAAAGGGACACCGACCTTCCAAGAATGTCCAGCCATTTCATAAACTCCAGAGGGAATGCGATAGGGAGGCATAGACTCCCACCACCACCCATTTCATGTTCTTCAACAGTTCTGCAACATTTTGTTTCTTTTTTTTTCATGAATTTGACGCTCGATGCATCTCTGTTTTCAGTATTCTCTCATCTGCAGTGCCATTGTTTGCGGTTTTTTTTTTATTCGGACTAAGCATTTGGTTGGTAATATGACCTGGGACCAGCTAATGTGATCTTATCCAGAATGCTTTGTCTGGCAATGTCCTCTCTTTGAAGTTGAAGGCTGACCCTCCTCCCTCGCTGGCTCCCAAGTTGAAGAAAAAACATATTTCTTGTGAGAAGTGCAGTGTGATATTCCCAGAATCGTCAGAATCATTCTCTTTCCAACCATAAACGTCTTGTTTGGGGAGGCGGTTTGGAGGGCGATGGGTCACTGGATGTGCTTCACCCGCTTCTGACCGACGACACTTCGACAAACTTGTGGAGGCCATGCAAGTGCACACGCACAAAACCACCCAAATGTATTTCTTCCTAGACCCCTGCAACTCCCCGCCTTGACCTTGTATGTCCCTGTGTGAACCTGCTTTTCACATGACTGCTCCCTTGCTCTTGGCGCATCGAGACTGGAGAGGGCTCTGCCGGCCGTGACCTCGAAGGGAAGTCATTGGGATGGCGCGCTGACTGACCTTGCCAGGTGGTCTGCAGTCCTGCCTCCTTGTCCATCCCAGGTCTCACTGCCAGGCCATGGCCGTTGGCCTCCGCCTTCTGGTCTGTGGCCCATGGCCTGTCACGAGGAGCGACCTGGAGAAAGGCTTCTTGCTGATTTACCCATATCAGCCTTTTCCCTGCAACCTGGACAATTGGGGAGAAACAAATGTTCACTTCCCCAATTTCACCCACATAAACCAGGTGGTTGTTTTTGTTTCTTTTTGCTGTTTTTCCTGTATTACTGACGCAGAAGGAAGGTGCACAGTTCTGAATCTTCCGATTGCATATTTTACAGAGTGCTGACTGCAATTTGCAACAAGTGGGCAAAGGCAGAAGCGAGCCGCTCATCATCTGCCTCCTTATTTCTGTCCCCCTTCAGCTTGGGATGGGCTCCGTGAGCCTTCTCCTCCTCCTCTGCCTGGCGGCGGGGGCTGTGGTGCTGTGTGCCGGCGTCAACAACCTGGCCATCATCCGCCGTTTGCGACCACAGACTCTGCTGCGCACGGCACGCTCTTCCGTGCAGGGTTGTTTTTTTTTTTGGTCTTGGACCCCCTGGTGGGGGTAGAGTGGGTGGGTCCGGCCGAGCCCCCCTGGGTGGGCCCCCCCCCCCAGGGGGGTGGGATATTCTTTTCAGCATTTTTCGATATTTTGGCCATTTTTGGGAAAATTGAGTAGGTCCCTGGGACTCCTTCGGGGGGGGGGCAGGGAGTGGGTGGGGGGGACCTCCTCCCCCGCTGTCTTAAAAAAAACCCTGCTTCCGTGTCACATTGCTTATTGAGCACTGGGGCCATTTGGGCATTTTTGGTTGGTTCCCCCACTCTGGTTCAGAGAGAGCCATTCATTCATCAAGGAGACCACCGATCACCATTCCGTGGGCCAATTCCGGTTGTGGATAGGGGTGGGTGGCGGCCGCTTGGCCACACAGCGGGCCATGGGGCCAAACTGGCTGCCTCCTTCGACGTCTGGACCATCTACCCGCCCTGCGCCGCCAGCCCCGCCGTTCCGGTGGACCTGTTCCTGTGCTTCAGCCAGAACCTGAGTTCCGACGCGGAGGCGGCCTCCACCACGCACGCCATAGTCCGGGAGTTCAACGCCCAGCAGGCCAACGGCAGCCCCCTGGGATGGCTTCCGCTGGCAGCGTACAGTTTACCCCGTTTCATGGCGATTTATCAACATCAAAAACGGAATTCGGGTGGCTTGTAATTTGGGCAGGGATATGGGGTTAAATTTTCCATGCCCAGTTTCTTTGAGTTGTGCAACTGGGGTTATTATCAATACGCCTCTAGAATTTCAACTTGGTGGAAGTAAATTTGTAAGGAGGGCCGTATGGCGTTTGAAATAAATGGCCCATCAAGGAAGAACATTATCACTTATTATATATATTATGTATTATGTATTTTATGTTATATATTTTCGCCGAAGTTGAATACTCCTCCTTTGGGATTACCCCAAAGGAGGGTTTTCATTTCTTTGAGTTATCCATCTTCCACCCTGGAGAACGAAAGATGCTCACAAGAGGTTCTCGTCAAGGAAACCCTCATGCCACGCCAGTCCCGCCCCTCGGAAGGCCCAAGACACTTGCAGGGTCCTGTCCTGGAAGACCTGTCAGGGGACGGGACCATCTGGGAAGTCACGCAGAGTCGAGCCTGGGTTTCTTGGGTTGGCCAGCCGAGTTTGGTTTAGCAGGGCACACCGGCGGTGGACCACTGGCCTCCATCGACCAACCTCCTGCGACTTCCCATCCAGAACCAGGAAAGTTGACCTTTGATTTTTTTTTTACGACATGCTGCAGCCGAAGATAACCCCAGAAAATAATTCATGGGGTTGTTGGAGGGAACAGGGCCAGGGTAAGCTTCTCAGACAGACAGTCCGGTTGAACCTCCTCATCATCATCACATTGGACTTAGACCGACAGGGTATCCAGCGAACGACAGAGCCTTCCATCCTGGTTTGAACACATGGGGGGGGTGCAGCAAGGCGCATTTTTTGTGGGGCGGCTCGCACCCTGGAGGGTTCATTTAGCTCGGCGTCATGTGAGACTGTGGGGTCCTGGGTCGTTGAAGTCGTTGTGGTGGTCGGCTGCGGCCCAGACCAAGCTGAAAAGGCGAAAAAAGGCGGCCGATGTTTTCCTGGTTCAGCGGTTGGGCCGCGGTCGGCCGTGGCCTATCGAAGGGGTCCTCCCATAGACTCCCTCCCAGCTCCTGGCTGGACGTGGCCATCATGCTTCCGCAGCGTCCGCGCTGCCCAGGGTTTGACTTGCAGAGCCTGCCACCATAGAAGGCGGTCAACGCTGCCCCAACACGTGGCCTGGTAATCATTCATTCGGGCCGGAAGAGAGGTTGAAGTTCTGACACCTTGTTTTTTGATCACAATTCCAGTAGGCATGCCCGTTCCGCCATGTCCCCCTCGACCATTTCGGCCTCCGTAAAACAGGACACTTTTTGCGGCCTTTGGGTCCGTGGCCTGTCGCACACCAATCCCTGGGACCGTCTCCGCTATATCACCCACAGGATGACATATACCTACCAGGGGAGTACGGGCAGAACCCCGATTGGGTCAAGGGCCCGAGCAGACAGCAGGCCTTCTGGGAGTGCACAATTTGTTTGTATCTCTGAGCTCTTTCGCTCCCACCGCTGGGGACTCTGCTGATCGTTATTGAAAAAAGAGGGTGTCCATGAAAAGAAAACCAGAATGCTTCAATCGGAAGTTTTCAGTCGCCAGCCCCGGTCCAGGTGGCATTCCTTTTTTCCTTATGTCTTTTCTGGGACTGAACACCATTCACCATTCATGAATACCTGTGTAGGCATTCAAGTAAGGTCTGATCCCCTAATCTTGATCCCTTCGGTTGCTCCTTATTCCTTGTTGGATGGTCGCACGATGTTTTCCCTGTGGTGGCCGAAGTTTGGGGTGACATATTCCTGGAGCCACCTTTCACCCCGCTGACAGGCCAAATGCAATGCACTGCACGTAATATGTTTTTTTTTTGACTGGGGATTGCTCATCCAATTGTCATTCTTTGCCAGCCTGAACAGCTGTGGACCTGATTCATTTTCACTGGTTGCTCGATGGCAGTGATAATCTGAAGCGAAGAAACATGGACAACCGAGGACCGTCACGAAATGTGGCCTGCAGTGGATGGCAGAGGATTGTCCAAGTTTTCTGCTCGGGCGGATTCCTGAATTCAACCCAAAACAACAGATGGTCATTCACCCGGAAACGGAGTGTTTTTGCTTTGTGAAATGACTCGTATGTTCCTGCAGGAATAGCCCTCAACTGTGTTCTTTGCATTTTCCACTTTTTATTTCTCCGACACGTTCGGTCCCAGAACGTGTTCTCTTTTTCTGCCCATCAGGGAACAGGGGGCTGGCCAACGGCCTGGTTTTCAACCTGCAGTTCCTGGCCATGGCACAGCCTTTGGAGACGGCACATGGGGTGACTACGGCTGCGCCATCCCCTGGCCACTGTCAACCAGAGAGCCTTGTTTCTCAGGCAGGAGGCAGGTCAATCCGGCAGGTTGGTTGTTACCGCCCCCAGCTGCCAACAGCACACACTGAACACGCAGTGTACCCAATCATAGATTCACTTAACACCTGTGTTAACACCTGGGTGGGTTTTTGAGAGGGTGGGTGGGTTGGGGCACCTTGGGGGGATGAGGGGTGCCATGAGTCCAGTATTTGCCCGGCCAAAAGGCCAGGCTGGAAAATTTGTCTTATTGTTTTCGGCCGATTTCGGCTGGATTTTTGGTGGATGGGTGGGTGGGTTTAGGCCCGGGGAACAGTGCCCCCCCCTCCCCTAGTTCACGTACCCAATGGGTTGCCCGATGATTCACCCCAGGGGCAGGGGTACGGTTGACGCATGGTTCCTGATGGAGATGGACACCACCCCCGGCGGGCCAACTGGCTGCCGGACCTCCTCCAGGAGGTCACCGCCCGGGCCCCCTTCGCCGTGCTGGGCAGCTTCTACCGCGGGGACCAGTGGGACCGCTTCCCCATGCCGCCCGGCCAGGTCCCCCGCCTACTGTGAGAGGCGCTGGGAAAATTTTTCCTTCAACAGGGTGAGAAGGTATGGCCAAAATACACATTTCCTCAAAAAACGTGTACCTTGTCCAGGCAGTCAGAAGGCCCTCCTGGGGGCTCTGGGGGCTGGACTCCCCCGGGGGCCTGGGGGGGGGGGGGGGTATGGGTTTTGGCTCGAAGCGCCAAAAATTTTTCGGAAATGCCCTCAGACGGCCCGATTTTTTGTGAGGGTCCCGCGCTGGCCTGTGTGGATGCGGGACCCCCGGGGTCTTAAAAAGAAGCCTGACGTTGCCAAAACATTTGTGTCATTTGTCCTCTGACCTCCAGGAGGTACTCTAGCCACAAGGGGTTTTCCCTGTATGCCTTTCACTCGTCTCCCAGCAGGATTGGTGCACATATTTTGGTAGTTACGAAGATTTTGCGTGGTGCCAAAAGTTTTATTCACCCTGAGCCACCGAATCTTTTCAATTTGGGGTTATGCCCACCGTCCTGAAATTGTCTTGGCCTGCGCTCACCAGCTTGTGTTGTTGGTCAGTTGTCACTTCCCCATGGGTGACGTCTCGGGGACAGGGATGAGGAAAGGCTGTTTGGAAGGTTGCTGGTTGCTTGGGATCGGCGTAGACCTGCACCCGCCGTCCGGCAGCACATAAATGGCAACGCCGTGTACAACAAGAGCAACCCGCTCATGCAACAGATTGTGTCGGATGGGCTGGTGCTTGGCGGCGTTGCAAATACCCCACCCCCAATGGCCACCTCCCTTTCGGTTGGTCAGGAGGACTGAAATGCGAGGATTGTGCCAACTGAGTTTTCTTTTGCGCAGTTTGAAAGAAAAGCAACCTCCTGGGGGGGCGTTCCTTTGTTTTTTTGTTGTAGGAAGTTGGCCAATGTGTAATTTAGAAGAAGGACAGATTTCAATGAGGAGATGGATGAGATCCAGAGCTTTTTTTAAGTTTTGTCACCCGGGGGGGGGGTGGGTAGCCCAGCCCCCCTGGGGGAGGTCGGGCCGAATGGGTCCCGTACCCCGCCAGAAACATTTTTTCTCTCTTTATTTGGCACAAAACACCAAAAATTTTTTAGACCCCATTGACTACCCAAAAGTGGGTCCACGATCCCCCCCAAGCCCCCCAAGGGGCTGGCTGTGTGGGTGGGTCCCGGACCCCTCCAGGGATAGATGGGAAGTTCTTCGGTTTTGAGGTAGGTGGTGGGGGTGGACTAACCAACCAAGGTGGTAAGGTGGTGGGGAGTCTGACCCCCTCCCTCGACGTTCGGAGGGATGTCCAGACCCCCAACCCCTCCTTGGCAGGTTTAAAAAATAGCGAAAAAATTCTTCCGGTGCTGCGCGCCAGAGAATGAGCAAAAAGATGCCCTTTTTCCTCCCGTTGAGAATGTTGTATTATGTTTTTTGATGTTTCGGTGTTTTCCACATACCTCTCCCACTTGTCCAACGACCCCCCCCCAGTCAGTAGCGATCTTTTTCCTTGTGATCTTTTTTTTCCCATACGTTCGTGTTCTTACCTCCACCTTTTCTTTCAACTTTCATGGCGGATTTTGTGCCCAGTTAGCCAGCACATGCGGGAACCTATGTGTTCGTGCCTTGTTGATTACTGCATTTTCTCCCTTTATTCACATGAATCTGAGAGTTGTGGCTATGTCGGTATGTCAGGCAAAGGAAACTTTTTTCTTCGTCTTGGGGCGAAGTGGGAGAAAAATTTTTTGACCCCAGTCTTGTCTAACGACCACCCCCGGTCAGCAGTGAGATTTGGCCGAAATAGCGACCCCCCCCCGGTCAGTGGCGATATTTAGCGGTCCTTGGAACAACAAGGGGGGGAGGTAAAAGTTGTTCAAAAGGAATTCAAAAAAATGAGAATTTTTGGATTTATTTTCAACGGAAAATCAGGGCGTTTTGACCAAGCCTTTGCCGGTCCACAAAACCGAAAATTCCCCCGGCCCCCCCTTCAGTTTCCAGGTTGGAGGGGGGTTCCAGTACCCCACCCCTCAGGGGGGGGGTCCAGACCACCCCTCAAGACTTCCCATACATCCCCACCCCCTCCCCCCGCCCTCTGATGAGAGCTGCGCATCAAAGAAAGGATGAAACGTCGTCAAGATTTTCAGTGGCATGATGCGCTTGTTCAGTGCCAGTCGCGATGGCGATGCACCAGGGCAGAGGGAGAAGCCCGGCCCGAGGTAGACCCTGCGGGCCGCGATGGCGGTTCAAACCACCCGGGATGCGTTCGATGTCTTCGGTGCCGAGGTGTACCTCAACAGCACCCTACAGCCGGACCAGCTTGGGTGGTGCCCGGGCCGTTTCTCACCCGTATTTTTTTTCCTTCATCCCCGGCCCTTGGGGGGGGGTGCGGTTTCAGGCTTCAAAGGACTGGGGGCCATTCTAGGCCAATCGTTTGTTCCACATCTTATGTGTCCCACAGAGTTTTATTCATTGCTCCTTTCACACTCTCCATATTTGTGCCTTGTTGCTGTTGTTCACGGGAGGGAGGGGGGGGGAGTGGAGAACCCAGGAATTTTCTTTCTTGGTGCTTCATTCCAGAAAGTTTATATGTCCACTTTTTATTCGTTGATTCGCCAGAAACATCACCTTGAAAAGGAAAACAAAATTTCTGGCACCTTTTGAAGCCCATATTTTCCTTCTTTGGCATTGGGGTTCCCCTTCGGGGGATTCACATATTTATTGTTGCAGTTGTATCATAATAATCAAATCCAATTATGATTATCTTTTATATTTAAAAAGACAGCAATTAATGTAAATAGTGGGGTTCAGGAACCACCCTCCTCCCTCCCCACCCGCTTCACTCACCATCCTCCCACGCACACCCGCCTTCCTGCTGCGGCCGCCGGGCCACGGCCCCGCCCCCACGCGGGGACTCCGCCGTCATTGGCAACTACGCCCACACGCCGATGCTGGACGACTACTTCGCGGACGAGGCGCTGGTCCACGGCGGCTGGCTGTACGCTGACTGGGGCCAGGGCTTGGCCTGTGTGTCCCAGGGCATTGAGTGAGCGTTGGTTTTGTGCAGGGGAGGGAATGGGGTCCAACCTCCCATTAGGGGGGAGAGGGGTCCGTACCATACAATTGGTTAAGATGTGTCTGACCCCCCCGGGGGGAACTGACTGGTTTTTGAGGAGTGACTGACTGTTTTTTTTTTGGCAGTGGACCCCTCCCTGGGTCTTTCTGACTGGCCAAACGTGGCCACCCTGTGCCAGAGAATTTTGGGTTTTTTGGCCATTGATTTTGAGTCATTTTTATCGAGTGGCCAAAGTGACCGACCCCCCCCCGCCGCCGGGGTGGGAAGTGGGTGACTGGTTTTTGAAAATTGGCCGACTGGTTTTCAAAAAGTGGAAAGTCACCCCCTCTCCCCCCTGGGGTTGGTTGGGCCGGGGGGGGGTACGGAGATGGAGAACCAAAAACTTCTTTCTGGGCGTCTTTCGCTGAAAAACTTATATTTTTTATCATCTTTTTGTCAATTTGGTGAAAAAACCACCTGAAAAATGCAATTTCGGCACTTTTTGAAGCCCTCGAATAAGCGTTTTCTTCTCCTGGGGAAGGGGTCAGGGATGCCCCCTCTCATGTAACACTCTGCTGTGCCCCCACCCCCTGATCTGCCGTTGGTTGGAGAATCCCAGGTGCTTCAGTGAGGCCAGAGAGTGAGAGCTGTGTCTTGAACAAAAGCTCCTGAGTGATGGGGTTTTACGCGTCATTTTCTATGTCATTGTTCTTCTGGAAAATGGATTCTCTGCCCAGGTACTAAATATCTCCACCTGCAAACCCCCCAGAAATTTTATATCCCAAATTTTATATTATATGTTTCCCCCAGAAATTTTCTTTCCCAAGGCATCTGTCCGCTTCCCACTGCACCTGCTTTTTCTGTCCTCATAGGAGAGTAGGAGTTTTGTCTCCTACCCTTGTACCCACTGACCTGTCTCATGATAATTCTTGGTTGTTGTTTTTTTTTCATATGCTGGCTTGGTCTCGAAAACGTCATTTTCCCTCTTGCCCAGACCACCCTTCCGAAGAACCGTTTTCTTCTTGGTACTCACGTCCCTCTGAATCTTGTGTATTCCCATACACAAGATTGCCCACACACGCACAAGTAAACCCCCCCAAATAACACCCCCCCCCGGCGTGTTATTTGGGCACCCGAACTGGGCCACAGGGGGGGGTGTTATTTGGGGGGGTAATTTTACATGGAATACCAAAGGACAACAGGTGGGTGTTATTTGGGCGCTCGAAATCGGCCCCCGAGGGGGGGTGTTATTTGGGGGGTTATTTGGGGGGGAGTGTTATTTGGGAGGGGGTTTACTGTTTGCCGGCCCTGTGCTAACGCGACAGCGCAACCCATCACCTTGCTTGTGTCTGACTTCGGGCGTTGGGATGCGCAGGAGCCGGCTTGAGCCAGGGTCAGCTGCGATGGCCAGCACAGACTCCTGGTCCCTCGCCAACACCAGGGTTCCAATTTCGCTTCGGTTTTTCGGATTTTGAAAAAATAACAAAAAATTATTTCTATCGAACTCAGCAATTTGTTTGATTATTTTTTCGGGCTTGAGCTTAGGACGCTGGATATCCAACGCTTCATCCAACGTTTCTCGCTTTTCAAGAGCGCTTTTTGCTGCCGGTGCGACTTCATTTTGGTTATCAGAAGCCGTCCATCCCACTGCCCGGCGCAGAGCGTTGAAGCTGCCGCTGCCGGGGACGGAGCTGGAAACGTTCGAGGCGGCCCTGCTACAGGGCCGCCATCCGTTCCGTCGCGTGGTGGTGGTGCGGCCCCCGGCCAACGTCAGCGCTGCGCCGTACGTGCGGCAAACAACGGGGGAGATGGGGGCGGTGGACGTGGCGTTTCAGGAGGTGTGCCGTCGGCGGTTGCGAAGCAGCACCCAGTCTCCTTCACTTTCTGTCCCAGAACGCAGCAGCCCCCTGCAAAACCTTAAAGAGTGTATGCTCTGGAATGCGTGTGTACCTTCCTGTCTCGCACAACAAACCAGAGCAACATGAAGCTTTTCAGTGCTGTTCTGAGAAGAGAAATGTAAGCCAACCCATCCCAGCGGCAGCAGCACCCCCAGGGTCCGGTTTTAGGAGGGTTTCAATAGGTGGGTGCCGCCACCTTGGCCACACTCTAGACTCCAGACTCCCTCACCTGACAAGGGAGTCCGAACTGACCCGGGACCCCCGAAAAGACACCATTTCACCTTCCGGTGCTTGCTGCTTTGTGCTTTGTGCAAAATTTTTGTTAACTTTGACAAATTTGTGCCAAAGATGCCTAAATGGCATTTTGGGTCGATTTTGGGAGGCATATTTTTTTCGGCCCAGCGTCAGCGTGAAGATGCTTTTGGGCCGAAATGATTCACTTTTGCCGTGCCACTGTTTTGGTGTTTGGGGTCTCCCTCTCTTTGACTGGGGGGCTCTCAATCACCCCACCTGCCCTGTACTATACACCCCGGCCGTGCATTCCCCTGAAAGTCTCCCCCCCTGAATTTTGACGATTTGCTTGGTTTTTGAGAAGCTTCATCATTTATTTGATTATTATTATTTATTGTTTATTTTAGCATTGCGCAAATGCACATGTGCTGCATTCAACAACACTGCCCTATTGTTCATTTTTCAGGTGGCTCGGAACGACAGCGTTTTGGTTTGATTGGTGTTCAGCGCCAATCGACACCCCCTGGTTCTTGTACACAAACGTGTTCTTCGACTTCCGCCACCGTGTGGACCTTCGTGTGTCCAGAGACCCTCCCCAACACTGCAGCCAAGGAATGATGTTGTTGTCTTCTGCGCTGACTCACGTCAACTGGTTGACCTGAGATTGGGCCCAGGTGAA